>JAECUM010018169.1:0-61221 GCA_016617855.1 Megalonaias nervosa
ATATATATATACCCCTTACAATCTCAAAAACCTTCTTTAAGCTACTGTTACTACTCTATGTCCTTTAAGTAACAGAAAGAAGGAAAAGAAATAAGTTTTGTGAAACTTATATAATTTAATTCTTTAAGTTATAAAATGAAAATTCAAGAGTAACATCCAAAATAATCCTACAAGGTTCTACACAAGTCCAAAAGAAGAGTGTTGTAAATGAATTTCTGGTCCTCGAATGTGTTGATGTGCCAAAAGTCTTGGTGTATCACAAAGACATCGACCATAACTCTTTTGAATAAATTTACAATACTCACAGAATAATATTTTAGTCCAAATAGTAATAGTGAGCACGCTGTAAATCCAATGAATAATCCAATAAAATGTTTTCTTTCAAATTATATCTAAACACTATATTACACACAGATTAATATTAAAAGAATTATTATTATTATTATTATTATTATTATTATTATTATTATTATTATTATTATTATTATTGTGTAGTAAGAGTTTTCTGTGCAGTTTTTGGTGTGCTTGTGATGCATGTATTTGAGTATGCAGGAATACGTATGTGTCATTAAATTAAATGCAACGTACGCATTTTTATTATTTCCGTTTTACTTTTACTAATCAATATACTGAATTTGATGACAATATTATAGAGATTGCATTATTGTTATATGTTGTGGCCTTCAAGTGAGAACGGCTAAAAGCTTCAATCAACATGTAATAATAATAAAAATTGCACGAGCAAACGATTCATTGCGCATCCGACATCCTCATACATACATATCATTATATTATTATACCTTTTTATCGAGTGGACGAATGCTTGAAATCTACACCAATGAGATATTAAACAGTCATAATATTGAGATGCTCTAATGTCTAATAATACATCATAAAATCATCGTTATGTGCAATGCTGCATTTTCAGAATTACTTCAAAATAATGGATGGAAAAGTGCACGTTAATGCGGACCTAGATAGAGAAACGGCTGAAAGGTTGGTGGTGACTCTCTTTGTACATGATACAAATGAAGAGGAGAACGCGCCACAGACTGCAACAAGTAAGCAAGCCAAGAGCTACCAAGTAGTAAAAATATTATGTCCTTCATATCAGTGTCCAGCGGAATATGATATGGAATGATATGGATATCGCTATGGTTGTAAGTACGTAATCCGTCTGTCCTTAAAATGGATATTTCCGGAGTATAACTCACAAACCGTTCAATGTATTTCTATAAAAATTGGTACACTTATTATACTGTTGGTACAAATGTGCATTTAGCTATTCATTTTCAATATTTGCTATGTTTTGTCCGTTCCTTTTCTATTAATTCAACCGTTCATTTTCCACACTTTCGTTTCAAGGCATGACTCCAAAACCGTTCACGATATCTCAATGAAATTCGCCACAAGTGGTTTCATATTCCTCTTTACTGTTCAAATTCTTAAATATTTCAACAATCATCCAGCCGTCCGTCGGACATTTTTTTCCTGGAGCAGAACTCCCAAACCATCCAAGATACTTTTAATGTATGGAACTTTGCATACATATGAGACTCTTGGTATACATTTATCTCTTACTATTCACAATTCGTCCATTCGTATCTCCATCCATCCATTCACGAGTAATCCACACCAGTTGAAGATATCTCTGTGGAATTTGCATTGTGCATTGGAATAGTGGTGTAGATGTGCAAAGTGCAATTCTTAATTCTTTCATTAGTTTGAACGTCTCATCTATTTGTCTGTTTTTAAATCCATCATTCAGACTTTCGTTTTCAAAGCAAACATAGAAAATCATTAAGGATATCACGGTGAAACTTGCTATGTATGTATTAAACCAATGGTCTAAACGCGATTCATTTACAAATATATAATAATTGATGGAACTGCCGTAGATATAACAGAGGTTGTTAAAACAAACCAATACGTTTCTTTTGACATTTGCCATATTTTAAATACGGTTACTGTAAGCACGGAAAACTTTGGTGTACCAAGTTCAACAAAAGGGCCTCCAAAACAAGATTGCAAGAACATTATATAATTGTATTACACAGGTATGCAATACAAGGGCGGGATTAGTATATGCGTGTGTCTGTCTGTGGATAATAGTTTTGTTTTTGGAACAAAACTATCAAACCATTGAATGTGTTTTAACGCGATATTTCCACATATCAAAAAAGTTACGTAGAAGTGCCATATAATTTCCAGCACTTAATATTTTTTTATGGTACTAATGTAACTATGGAAACAAATGTATAATATAACGCTACATAGACTGAATCCTGTATTATAGAGTATATGCATAAGTCGTATAAACATTAAAAGTACTGAACAATACAGTAATTTGAATAAAAGTTTTTATCGACTACATACGGCCAATTTTAGTGTCAAGTAGTGTTCATGTGGTTATCTGGAAATTGATAATGTTTGCTACATAGTGGCGACTGGTACAGATTTTCCATAAGAAGATATTTTCCTTGCGTAGCCTCTTGTGAAGCACGCATGGATAACAGAACGTTTCAAATTACAAATTTTAAAGGAAACATAATGGATTTAAAAGCAATAAAATAGAACGTGATATTGAGATATGATTGAACAATCAAGGATATGCTAAACCGAACCTTGATTAGTTTCCCTAATCTTCCAGCCACCCTGACGGTAACCCTGTTGGACGTTAACGACAATGATCCCTATTTCATCAGTGGCATCCATGAAGGACAAGTACACTACTATGAAACGAATGTCAGTGAAAATGCCAACAATCCGACAATTCTTATGAGTGTTTCAGCGACGGATAAGGATAAGAATAGGACAATTACCTATGCAATCAGTCATCCTACCCTACAAACGGGACTCAATAAGACAGCCTTTAAAATTGATCCCAAAACAGGTGCGTATCTTGAAATTATCTGTTTTATAATTTTCGTTAATCTTTTTCCTGGTCTGCGTGAGTGGAGGGAGCGTGTATATTATTAGTATTGAATAAATTTACGCCAATGCAATGGTGATATTTAAAATCAATAGCTGGAATAGCACAAGCAGAGCTGTAGACACATTATATGCGAAAGGTCTATATACCGAATTTGAGAAACCATTGTTTTGTTTGAGAAAGGGAGAAAATTCAAGATATGTGCGCCAAAACTAAATATCTGAAATCTGCTAAATATTTTGTGATTAAAGAAATCATTGTTACGAACCATGCAGCAAGACAGATACTTCAACTTATAAATCTGAGACGGAAATTGTAAGATGTTAAGTGAAATTGGGGCTTGGTCATACTTTCTGGTATCATTTCTATGTACATATTATGACAACTAGGACAAAATTCCGGAGCCCACAACGGTCAGGAGGTCAACCATCGTCACAATTTGTAATTCATAGGGGTCTACTGGAGAATGTTTCCTAGGGCCTATAAGTCCTGTTCGTTGCCTTGCTATTGATTTATTTCATTCTGCTAATTTAATGTAAAGATTACTTGTAGATTAGATCCATCCGTGATTTATAATTATAATTATGTAACAAGTTTTCCGCTGTACGCGGTGTCTTGCATGTAAACTGTGTTATGATCCAACTGTGTACCCATGTGCGACAGGAACACTTAACATAACAAGGCTCAAACCTAAGACATATTATAATATCATTCCAAAGTTTAGCTGAATACAACGATTGATGTAGAAGATATGTGACTTTCAAAGATTTGAATGTAGGAGCTTCACACAGATGTCATTATTGAGGATGCCTCCAATACTGTCCTCCAGAAAAGGTATACTAACGTCATTCATAGGCAAGACTGTAAATAGTGACTTCAACAATATCAAGAACGAATCACAAGACCCAAATTTCTTCTTTAAATACGTTACCCAATCTTTGAATACGTTACCCAATCATAATACCTTAGGAAAACTACTACTGCGACCTCGCAAATCCAGCCCTCCCGGATACTACTTTAAGCTAAAGTCTAAGAACCTCTCAGTTACTCAGTTATAAGAAGCACTCTCTCGTCACGTGAGGCATCGCAAAAGCCATAATCTACATGGCAGATATACCATTATAAGTTGGAGAAGTTTTTTCTTACTTCTAAGGAAAGCATAGTAGCATACATTTCCAACTTTTTCTCTTCCTATGCCGACAAAGTTCTGCCTTTACAATTTACACTTTATCGTCATCACACATTTAGGTACTTTCATGGGGAACCTAAGCGACTTCACACTCGGTTCGGGCTATAATTATTTGGTACGTGCAATTCTCTAGTATTTATTAAAGCTCCCAATATTTGTATAATTCCAATACGAACGTGTGAGTTTCTATTCCATGACATTTTTTTTCTGGTTATTATGCTGATGTCTTTGCTTGCTTTATCGTGTTATATTCTAAAGAATAAGTATATACACATAATAGTATGCATGGTCAAATAAACAAATGATTACCTGAAAGACAAAACATTATTTATAGGCATCGTGATGATACAAGAAGGAATATAATATTCCCTGAACTATTACATCCCCAAAGCAAAACACAACATCTCTTTAAACAAATGAAAATGGGGCAAAAGGAACTATCACTGTAGAGTACTAATGATGACAAGGTCTCCGTTATCACGTATTATATAGGAAATGGACTGTTACAAATTAAGTATGTAACCATGGAAAGTTTTTACTGCAAACCGAAGGTAAGATTCAGACATTACGTAACCTTTGTTGATAAGTATATACACGTACTTTTTAGGGATCCGCAATATCTCAGTTTTGTTAGCGTGAGACTCGTAATATAATGGTCACAAGTAATTGCCTCATAATGAATATTATTGCACCTACTTTATAAGTAGTGTCTCAGTTCCCTTTTATGTGAAGTTTTTGTCTGTAATGTAGACACTTGTATACATTTTTGTATTGCTTCCGCTGTGGTCGAATAAGTACAAGGCAGCTTTCTATAGGAGGTTTTATTCAGTCGCGTCTTGCTGTTGCATTTTTCTATAGGAGACACGTGAGTGATGTTTATCTGCATAAGCATTCCATCATATTTAAACAGCACTTAGTCACTTGCACGAGTAACCTATGTCACTTTACAAGATAGGTTCGGGCTACACTATTTCTATGCCTGTATGCCTTTAAGCCCTTAAGAAACTCCTTATATATGTATCATTCCGTCATTCTGTCACATACAGCGAATTTCCTTTACCAAAGCACCCTTATCATTGGAACACCATGCTTAAATGAATCTACCTGTACATGCCGTCCTTGAATTTTCTTACAAAGTAACATTGTAAATGAGATCGTCTGGTATCATTTTTTTCCCCAGGTAACCTTCATTCCGTATAGCCCTGTACCCAAAGTGAATTCAAACTTCACATATTCAGGCCCACAGGTTTATACGTCTCCACCATATAGGTGGCATTGCCATTATATTTTTCCTGTACGCTTCAGTGCTTTATTAGACTGTCTGTCATCAATTTCTGGGTCAAATTTTAAAGATTTAGCTCTGCATGACATTACTTTCTAAATATAGTTTTATGGCTACAGTTTTATACGTTTTGCTCTCTTTGTCTTACAGATTAGAACTATGGGCAAAGCGCAAAACGCACTTCTGAAGACGAAGACGTCATCAGTCTGCATGCTGACCTTTCCTCAGTGTGGGAGATGATACAACTCTTACCCTTGAGCCACGAAGAGCCGTACAATGACAAGCTCTGAAGCAGCACCGGCAGCCAAGTTAACACCACAGGACTCAGCATTATTGGCAACTCCCTCTACCTTTAACTTGCCTCCTCGGGGATCTACTTGATTCCTTCCTAGTGTTGAACAGCAAGGGAGAGAACTAACAAACAGCCAAGTTCCCTATCACTCATTTGATACACGGAAGGTTACGTGGATCAAACATCCCATATACAGTCCCAAACTGATGATCCTAACTATATCCTCTTCATGCTGATGGCCTGTTTCCGTTGCGATCGGCCTAGGTCATACACTAGGTATCACGAAGAGCCAAAAAGCATCAATATTACGAGCTAATCATTAACAGCCCGGCTTCCTGTACGTCGAACCAGTCTAACCCACATACCGCCTGGAGACACTCATTCAACACGATGCCAAGAATAGTTCCCCACGCTTAAACAGATGTCACTTCGCAGTTTCTCTGCACTCTGCCACGAGAAGAGATTCTTTATTCAGGGACTGTCTCGAAGTCACAGTTTCTAATTCATGACATTTTACAAGTTTAGTGGGAGGCTGGCCTCAAAAATAGAGTCCAACTTCATTTTCTTCAGCAGTCTGGGAGAGTTACAGACATTCTGACCTGCCTTCATCATCAATTCATCTGCGGTTCTACATTAGCCATTAACCATGTGGAATCTGCAGCAGTTGGCAGTGATCTTGGAGTTTCTATGTCTATCTTCCAACACGCGGAACATAGCTTCTCTCTTCTCACAACAAATGCCTCAGTGCATGCATGGGAATCGGTTTCAAGAATGGCCAGAGTACTGGACAGAGCCGTTGAACACATTTTGGCCACAGCTACACATTTACAATTCGAGGACTCAGTGCTCTCTGCCTGCAGTTCCTGATGGACCACAATAAGTTCAAGCTATGAGCACAGCCTTTTTCCTAACCATCCTTTTAACGGCCAAATTGAAGAAGCCTGCAAGCAAGCCAACAATGAGACCAATTTCCTTCTCCCGCAACCTCAGCGTCGATACAGTCATAGTACGGGAAATAAACAAAAGGACCCCCCGGGGCTACACATAAGACACAAAACTCTGAAAACCGCCATATAGAAGCTCCACCCAACGATGACCACAGTGCTTACAAGCCAAAGCGGATAAAGCATCAAGAGTGTCTTATCGTTCGTTCCAACGTTTCTCTGGGGCTTTCTACCAGACATTTCTTGGTATCAAAGGCAACGCACTCTGCCTCCGGTCATCGACCTAAGCGCCATTAATCAATTCATTGACGCCCTTGGTTCTCAATGGAAACACCACGGTGCATTATGGAATGCCGTCCAAAAGTGAGACTTCGCCATGAGTGTGGACTTGAAAGACTCATACCTTTATGTCCCCATTCCCAAGGCTTCCAGGAAGTTTTGGCCATTCGCCTACAACATCGTATACTATTTTAGGGCACTCCCATCTGGACTCAACATCAGCCCCTGGGTCTTCACTCTTTTGATGGCGCATGTCAGGACCATTTCTACGTCCACAGCATAAAATTAACTGGACGACATCTTACCGAAACATCAGGTGAATAATATTTCATGATAATCCTGGTTTCACTGCTTATCAGTGTGGGCCTCTGGTCAACAAGCAAAAATCCGAATTAGTACCATCTCTACAATTTGTGCATCTAGATATGGGGTTCAATACACAGGTATCATTATTTGTCTCCCTCAGGATCGGGCATTGAAAATCCGAACCATGTTGGCTTCTTTACTTTCGAGGAAAATTAAATCCGCACGGGAATTCCTTCGCCTACTAGGCTTGCTCAACGCGGCAGCGGACCTCACTGCCCTAAGTCGCCATTTTATATTCCTATTGCAATGATTCTTCTGTCGCAAAGGAGACCAAAGTTTGACAACGGGAGCAACCTCTCCCCATCTGCACACATTTGAAGCACCATCTTCAAAACTGGGGCATCGAACTTTGCTCTCGGCGGGTATAATTCTGCAAGTACAACAGCCCTAAATTGCAGTCTGTACCGAGGCAAGTACAGAAAGCTGGGGAGCCCACCTATTACCATCTTTTCTGAAGCCAGCAGTGTATGTTCTCGTCGGGAACGCCATCTGCATATCAATCGTCTGGAGATGACAGCCATTATGAAAGCCTTTCACTTGCGGCAGGAATGATTAAATGGCAAGTAGTTCTCATTCTGGTCGACAAATCTGCAGTACTGACTTTTCTCAAAAGACACCAACAAACCAAGTACCCAGACCTTTGCGTCATGGTTTGGGAAATTATAAGGTGGTGTTGTCAACAACAAATCCACATACCTAAACATACTGATCGGTTCTTTGTCCCGTAACAAACAACTAATACAGACGGAATGGTCTCTTCATCCCTCGGTTTTCACTCAGATATGTACCCGATGTGACCGACCCTTTGTGGATCTGTTTGCTACAAGGTGGAATACCAAACTCCCAACCTTTGTCTCTCTAGTCATGGACCCAAAAGCTTGGGAAGTCAACGCTCTATCGCTAAAATGGAACGATCTGGACGAATACGCCAACCCTCCAACACATCTGGTTCCAAAGGTGTTACAGAAAGCAAGAAAAGCAGTCTGTGGCCTCATCCTCTTTGCACCACTCTGATGGGAGAAGTCGTGAATCAACAACCACGTCAATCTCGCATCGGAACTCCTCGGAAAAGTGGGATTTTCTCTCATCTAATCAAACAATCACGACGGCGGTTGTTTCATCCCTGCCGAGAGCAACTGAGCCTGCACGTTTGGATCATATTAAACAGGCCTTCAAAATTAAACAATTATCTCGCGGAGAGATTTGCTCAGGCACGAAGGCCCTCCACTCAGAAGCATACCAGGGAAAATGGCACATTTGTCACTCAGTGGTGCGCAAATGAACATAACATGCCTCTCCTGGCATCTTTACCGCAGATAGCTAATTTCCTCCTCTGGCTCATCGAAGTGAGAAAGTTAGCACCGACTATGATAAAATGTTTCCTCTCCGCGATCTCTGACACGATTCGTCATCATGGATATTGCACAAAACAAGGATTTATCCGACCTACTCTCCAACTTTGAGAATACACGGCTGAATCATTAACCCTATGCCACAAGAATCCTATCTTGAGCATTAACCAGGCTGAACCAGTTTCAGCGGCATCTCTGGCACACCTTTCATACAAGACCTACTTCCTCATGGCGTTAGCGACTGCAGGCAGAATTAGAGAAATACATGCCTTATCAGCTGACCCGAATTACATGCAAATCCAACAAGTTTGGTTAATTTTACTCATGTCGGCATCCTCTTTGTTCCTCAAGAACCGGCTTCCTTCCACGGTTAACCAGACCTACGTCCTGAAGCTCTATCTCGTCTGGACACATCAGCTGAAGGGCTTTATTGTGGTACCTTAATAAAACAAAGGCGTTGCGTCGAGAAAGATCACACCTCTTTATCCTTCTTAAGACAGGACATGATGATTTATCAACACATACTATCTCGTCCTAGATTAAGTGGGTTATTCCCTCGGCATATAGAGAAATAACTCGAGTTCACATGAACTTATTCCGCATTTCGGCTCAAGAGGTTACATTAGTTGCTCCCAGCCTAGCATTTGTCCGGAACTCTTCGCTAACCGACATCATTCAGGCTGTGGGATGGAGACCTGCGTCCACATTCTCTAGCTTTTATTTCCTAGATCTGTCACCCCAAAGACCCAAATTTGATCTTGTAGGACCTATACCCGTAGCTCAACTGGTTGCCCTTCCAGGTCGATAGGCGGCTTCTTCGCGACTTCCGCTTCATATTCGTAGCCGCACTCGACAGATGGAGTCCCCTCCAGTTGGGTTACCTAGAAGCTGTCTCACATACTTTAGGGGACCGGAGATATTATCTCCGCGGTACGGGGATGTACCTCCATCCACGTCTTACATATTCTTCTAAGGTAATATGATCGTGTAACGTATTTAAACAAGCATTCCTAGTAAAATATGTTACTTCTAGCATAACTACCCAATCATAATACACATACACCCTCCCAGCCTCCCCGCAGTTACACCCATAGAGCGTGCCTTCCTCACCAGTAGTAACAGAGAGGTTCTTAGAATGTGTCGCCAGTCCTTATACCTAGGGGGAGATCAATCTGACCGACCTCCACAAAGGTCGGCTGACAACTTTTAGTTCCCTTTAGCTAAATGTAATGTCTGGATGGGTTGGATTTGAGAGGTAGTAGTAGTTCTCCTAAGGTATTTTGATTGGGTATGTATACTCAAAGAAACATATTTCACTAGGAAAAATTGGTTTTTGCAGTTGAATTCAGTTGCGAGAAAGGTAACAAGGATTATATCTAATGCATTTGTTACAAAGATATTATAAGTAGATTCATCTTGTTAATATATAAGCTATAACCACTATTCTGCTCTCCTTTTCAAGTATTGATTGTTTGCTACAGTTTTGCACTCTAATTTATTTCAATTATTTTGAACAGGGTTTGCGTGTGAGATTTTTCCTATTTTACTCACATGAGTATTACTATAAGCTATCCAGTACCTTCATTCAATGCAGAAAGAAAGAGCTTGAAGATAACAACAAGCTGGAGAAGCCCTAATTAATTTGACAAACCAGTAGTTTTATTGGCAGAAATCCATGCTTGTTTCATATGCCGTTAGGAATTTTAAAATGTATGTATGTACAACATATGCAACATATTTGCTGTTTACTATATTTTGTATGGAAAATGCATTTTATATAACTAAAGTAACTTCTCAGGAGATTATCAAGGTCAGTCGTGTAAAATCTAGATTACTTTTATAAAGAGTGTCTGAGAGGTTTGTATGTGGCATAACCATAAATTTAACAGCAAAAAGGTATGATATTGATTTTATAAAATATCAGTGATAAGGAAAACTATTTCAACGATGGTCAAAAAGTGACTTCATCTCATTCCTATAGTAAAGTAATACAAATAGTCAACATAAATAATGGATCTCAAATGGGTAATGATATAATATTGAGTTTATGAAACTCGTTGAATACAGTTCCGATTTTGCTAGCCTTGGCATTTGAGAGTCAGTTTATCACATTTTGTTTTTGCATTCTAAAGGAAACAGAAAGAATAAAAAAAAAAATTCGTTCATTCTGACTCACACGACGTACTTTCTTTTGTTGCGCGTAAAAAGATAGTCCCAAAATATTGTCGATTTTTTGGGCAGTTTTATAACCAATACAATTTAAAAACAGTTTCGTTTACAAACTAGAATTGAAAGAGTAATTGTCTTTAGAATAAATGGAGCAACTGACTCAGAGAAAATCGTTTCTCAACACAGAATGAATATGAAAACTCCGTGTGATTTGACATAGTTTTATTCATTGAGGTTAGACGATAAATGTAACAAGTTCTTGGATATTCATATGAAAGGATTATTACTGGATGAAGGAATTCCATATCTACTGTAATGTATTTGTGACCTGATATTTGTATTAGTTGATTTGGAACAAGAGACAGTGGGAACTGCATCACATAAGAGACTTTAGATCGTTTGAGCTATTTTACCGCGTAAAACTACTTTGGTTTGATAGGCCTGATGTTCTGTCAGTTGAGAGACCGGGTTATGTATACATTCTTCTATGAAGAGAAGTGAATTTATTTGCTTCTTGAAGTTGACATTTAAAGCACTTTTTATATAGGGTGAATTGTTATAGGACTACCGCCCACCGTTATCAATGGACCAATACCGTTAATTGTATTTTTTGTTGTTTGGGTTTAACGCCATTTTTTCCTACTCCTTTTGTGATGTCATAGGGGATTATTTTCTCCGATGAGCCTCTGTCTCACCAACAAATGAGATTTACACCAGGATGCTTTGCCCTATATGTGCCAAAATTAGTCAAAGATCGAAAAGTTAAATACAATTACTGTCGATTATACCAAATTTATATCGTAGTACCATGAAACTTGCAGGTAAACTCAAAATTTGTGAATGTTAACTTCTGTATAGATATATACTTACGAAAATCACGTCTCAGATTATGGTATGTGATGTTGAGAGAGAGAGAGAGAGAGAGAGAGAGAGAGAGAGAGAGAGAGAGAGAGAGAGAGAGAGAGATTAAAAGATTAAATTAATTATTAATCCACCACCCCTTTTGCACATTCAATCATCCCAGTTTCAATCGTATTTATAGACCGATCATAAAAAATTAAAAACATTATCAGCAAATTAAGAGAACGGTTGATTCTTGGATAACCCGATCTGTTGCATTAAATTCCAATCTTTAAACTGTATAAACTATTTTACCCTGTCCAACAACAAAAACAAGTCTGATTTAGCTGAACAGCAGAACGGGCTTTTTTAATACCATTATTAATAAGGTTTATTGCATCGGATAACATTGGAAAAACTAGTCTACGTGCTTAATGTGCAGTTTTTGTTAATTGCTTTAGTAAAGAAAATTATTCGTTTTCGTATCAGATACTTTCGGCAAAACTAGTCAATATCCTAAAAAGGTTACTGGAGTTTCTATTCATTGCACTAGTTTAAAAAATACTCTTTTTTCTTGCTGCAAGAATGACGTCTCTCGGCACCTATAATCAAGTGTCGTATAACATTACTTAAGCAGGTAATCCCCCTTTCGAAAGGCTTGCACCAAGTGGCGATTACATTTGTTTTCTTGTGTAACTATCAGTTTAAAGTTTAATATTATATTATGCATATTACCATTTCTTCAGGAGAACTATCAAAAATTGGCCAGGTTGATCGGGAAGAGACATCAAACGTGAATCTCACAGTCATGGCCATAGATAACGGATATCCTCCGAGAAATTCGAGTGTTGAGGTATTCATCACTATCCTCGACTTCAATGATAACACACCGCAGTTTACTCACCATAATGATACGTACAGTGTGCTAGAAAATGTGACCATAGGTACTATTATAGATACCATCAGTGCAGACGATGCTGATGAAGGAGGAAATGGAATAGTGGAGTACGAAATTGAGACTGCCCAGAACTTACCTTTCAAAATAAATCAAACAACGGTAAGTAATATCTTAGTAATTTTCTCTCCTTTATTTTCTCTCATTCATTTATATTCTCGTCGGTGATGCATTGTGATATACAATTGCTGGTGTTAAGTCAAGAGTGTCAAGCATTACTTTAGTTTATGATCCTAATGTTTTTCTAATCTTGACATATTATCAGTCCACATCTTAAATTTGTTTACAATGAATATTTTGTTTGTCTTTGCAATTTACTGACCGCATCAGAATACTTTTTTTTCAGGGCACAATATACGTATCTGAAAAACTTGACAGAGAAAATGTTAGTGAATATAGGCTTGCGATTTTAGCCAAAGACAATCCAAAAGACACAAAGTTACAGCGAACCAATCGAACTATTATCAGGATCTTGCTGGATGATGTAAACGATAATGACCCGAAATTTTCGGACCTAATTCTAATAACAAGAACGCCCGAAAATACGGCTGCAAAGACTGAAATATTCACAGTGACAGCGACAGATGCGGATGAGGGTCGTAATGCCAATATGACTTTTTCAATTGTAAACAGTACTAATATTGATGGTTATTTTGACATCGCCAATACTGGAAGAAATGAAGGTAGAGTTTTCATAGCCAGAAGCCTTGATGACAGTGAAGAATGGCGCAACATCACACTGATCGCCACTGATCATGGCACACCACCCCGTAGCTCAAAAGCTACCCTTCACATAGCTGTTCTAGATGTGAACCTACAGGCTCCTAGGCTGGGTTATGTACAGGAAACTATAAAAGTTTTTGAGGTAAGAACTTGAATGTTTTTATTGTAGAAAAATGCACTATGTATATACAATTTTACATCTCTCTCCATTTTTATAATGCCATGTTTAATACTGTATTTCCCTTAATTGCTATTTTTATATAACTAGAGCATAATTTTTAGTATCCATTTTCTTTGTGTTATTTCTTTGTAGGTTTCTCTGTTTATCTTTATATGTATTTCTTATAATGCTTCCGCCACGCCCCCCCCCCTCACTGCGCGATCCTTAGGCGTGCGTGTGTGAGAGGCAAGTCTGATTATTTCAAATGTAATACTTTGGATATGTTTAACGGCTATGAGATTGGAGCTTTGAACAAAGTTTAAGAAGGAAGACAAGGTCAAAAGTTATTATTCAAGGAAATATTTAAACGCTTGCCTTGTGTGGCAACGCTCTCGGATTCATCGGCATTGATTCAATTGTTTCGAAGCGAAGGCTGTATTTAGTGCACGATGGTCAAGATGGTGAAAGTAAACCTAAGAGTAGCTGTAAGAGATAGTATTTTAACGCTTCACCCAAGAAACTAAAATAGCCTCTGTAATTAGCTTACTATTTATCTGATGCGTTCGTAACTAATCAGAGAGATGATTACATGGTCATAGGTCAGTAAGAAAATTTTACAATTGTCTGTGTTTAGGCTGCTTAGACAGCGTGCTTAATTAATAGTCAAGTCCTTCCGTACGCCCTTGCACAATCATGTAACACTTTAACATCTTGATTTAATTCGCTTTCAACCAACTTTGCTGTCAGACTTCAACTAAGCAAGATTCTAGCAGACTTCAGTGATGATTAGAATAGGAATCCCTGTGCCTTGCATTGCTTAATTTCAATCAAATTTAGAACCAAACATGAATGTTAAAAAATCAATAATAACAAGGTTTTGACTTTACAGAAACCCGTAGCGATTTTTTTCATTACGATATTCACAGTATCTTTTCGTTTGAATTGCATCTGCTTTGAAGTTTTTCCGTTTCACTTGAACCGGATCAAATATGACGTATACAATGATTACATCTTTACCATGTCTTAGATTTTTGACCTTCGACAGACTTTGAATAAACGTCAGCATGGCATGTGAACACTAGTATTTACACATTTATTAATCAGATTATCTCTGGTGCTTTATCTTAACCAGAACTAAGATGAGTTCTGTGTTTGGATTATATATTTTACCGTAGTTTGACTTAGAACAAGCATACTACTGGTTTGTGAGTATCTATATTGCAATATTGTCTTTGATTTCAAACATATTTGCTTTGAAAGTTTACCTCACCTAGGTCTTAAATCGATTTGATGGTGATTTAGTTCTGAATGTTTCTTACCAAGTTATGTCCCGTGAAAAACTTGGAATAATCATCACTATGGCGTGTTAATAATATAGCATTCACACCTGATGTTTGTTGTTTTATTGCCATCAAGTGAACTTTAAACTCAATAAAGTCTTTGAGAAGTTTAATAATGACCACATTTTAACAATGTTATAAATGTTATAGCCCTTTATTCACTTACAATAGACATCTAGCTGGCATGTGGACATTCTATCATTCATGCATTTTGTATCTTCGGACGAACAAATTTTCAATGAACATTCATATTGATGTGGTAACACAGGAGATCGTCCATGACCACATTTTGGAGAAATTGCTAGATAGCTATTACCTATAATCGACTAACAATATACTTCTAACGTGCCGGTGAACACCAAAGTACTGCCAAACTTTTATTTGATCTATTTTCTGAGACACTTCATCCCCAGAAGATCGTTCACAATCATATTTAGCTATATACTATTGCAGAATTTTGACCCTTGATCGATAACATTATGCAATGTACTATGAACACTCAAGCATTAACATATTTCATTTATCATGAAAGCAAAATCTGATATGCTAGTTCCTCTGAACATGGTTTCTCATGAATTCGCTCATGATCACATTTTGACAATAATTTACACAGTTATGACTCATAGTTGACTTATAATAGACATCTCACTGGCACATAAACTCACTATTACTCACATGGTATGTTTGATGTCGAAACGACTTGCTGTGAAGCTTCATCTCGACAAGGTGTTGTATGTGTTTGTCCATGATTAAATTTAGAACAGACGTTCCAACCTTTTCGAGTATGAAAGCCCCTTCTTAACTTTAAAGGTATTTCGCGGACCCCAACATGCTAGATGATAGTTGCACTCTTAGGTTACTTTTGAAATCACTGATTTAGACAATTAGCAGAGATTGTACAGTTGAATGACATAGAGTAGCGCTTTCACTAGATTGTAAATTCTTTTGTGTTGATCTTTTCATTTAACTTTATCCAAATTACTTGAAAGACGGTATATCAACAAGATTACAGAAATGTGTTTGAGACTTAGCAGAGT
Source organism: Megalonaias nervosa (assembly GCA_016617855.1). Taxonomy (NCBI): domain Eukaryota; kingdom Metazoa; phylum Mollusca; class Bivalvia; order Unionida; family Unionidae; genus Megalonaias; species Megalonaias nervosa. Next base: position 15,861 of record JAECUM010018169.1, read on the forward strand.
TTTACTTGACATAACTGTGGCCCTTGCTTATTTGATAAATTATACCCGCTTGTAAACTCTCTCAAATTCAATTGTTTTCTTCTTTTTACAGCATTAAATGTCATATTAGTTTGATCCCAGTTGAAATGAACTATAAGAAAGATGCTGATTAGATGTAACTGGTATTTGCATATGAATAACTTACTTTAACGCTAAACAAGGGGTCCCAGTACTCCAACTTTTCTAGTTATTTGTCACGAAGAGATGGAAGAACCATGCTAGTAGCAACTTCTTGTTTCCCTTTTACCAAAACAAGTAACAATAAAGTGCTAGTTTTTTCTTTTTATTAAGCTTGTCTTCGAAATATGTAATTTCTTGAAATACCTATATTAGTCAAATTTAGATACCTAGTTAAAGTAATTACATGTAATTAAATCAGTAACTTGACTGTTTGTTTCTTACCTTTTCTCTAGTGTGCTCGTATTGGTACTGAAATATTCAGAATTAATGCGACCGACACTGACAAGACCAGTCCAAATAATCAAGTCCATTTCAACATGTCCGTCATTCAACCACAAAACAACAAGGATATCCAGATCAACAAAACCTCAGGACAGGTGTTTGTGGCCGCAAACCTGAGTGTTGCCAATATTTCCTCATACAAGGTTTTTTCGTATTCCAATATGGTTTCTGTATCTTGTTTCTCTTTTGACATTCTTAATCTTTCCCTTTAAAAATTATCATCAAATACTACCCGATTGCTAATAATCTAATTATGGTATGAGGTTTACGAATGGAGTTTGCTGTGTTAAATGCATATTAACGATAGCCGTTAATTAGCCATTTTAACACGACCAGTGAACCAGGAATGGAGCGATGATAAACAGAATGAATAAATCTTGACTGCAAGGTCATGTTTCAAACGTGATACAAGATACGACCCTGTTGTTGCTTAATTGGATGGGAGTGAAAATATAGGACTAGTTCTTGATAAAAAGCCATGCTTGTATATCAGATAAAAATGGCAGTTCACAGAGATCCAGTCCTTCAAAGACAAAATAGATACTTCAAGAGGGACGTTCATTTCAAAGAACCTTTTACTAAACGATAGTTTGCAAAGATGATAATCGTCTAAAGAAAAATAGTTGCATTTATAAAAATGGATATGAGCAAAGGTCTTCAAATGATCATTTATACAACTACAAACAAAATTTGAGAACATAGCCTTATAGCCAAATCAGAAATCAAATTTCAGCCTTCTTTTATTTCTATTTAGCATGCACTCCATAGATATAGCGGAATGTATACTCAGCAATAGCATGAACCCGTTATGATGCAAACACTTAGCGACGATAACCAAGTTGTCCGCTATTCATTACGTCCCTTTGGTCTTAAGTAGCTGATAATACCAGGATACTGTCAGTCTCTGTAGACAAAAACTGATATGTTTCGTTATATCGAAGGTGATTAGCACGGTAAAAGTGAACGATGTGTCAGCAGTGGCATTAGTAGTGCTCAGTAATAGTTATTGAAGTCTAGTGTCACAACACAATAATATGCACTCGATTGCTAGAAAAAGGTTCTTAGATGTATAGAAACGTTTGCAAAATATTATTACTTATGTATTAGGCTTTGAGAAAATGTTCAGCAAAAATTAATTGTACAACAATTTGTATTAATGTTTAAAACTGTAAGAAAAACAATTAATGGAGGGATTTTATCATCTAGCTGACTTGTTTAATAAAGTGGTAAGTGTCATATAATGTTTCTTTTGCCGATATTTAGAATATATTTTATGCGAGAAACGTGCAAAATTATTGGTAAGGACTAAATTAAATTTTATGTATCTTTATTATTTTATTATCTGATAAAAAATAACGGTACCTGTTGCAAATATTTGACATAGTGGTAAGTAAAGCTAACAATTACATTCTGAGAGGAAGGAAAGGAATATAAAAATTAATGAAGTAACCAGGTCAAAAAATGTTAGAGGAAAACGAACTGCTTGTGACAGTTTTTTTTTTATTTTAGGCGGAATTAGATATTTATCAATATTTCTCTTTTAAGCACTTCTGTTGTGATCATGTAACACTTCTTTCCTGCAGTCGGTGACTTTTCAGAGGAATAACATGTATCCGTAATTTCAAATATGTAAAAACAGTAATATAGTTCGCATTAGGGCGTTGCTTAGTACCTTCCAGTTATGCGACAAATTGACAGTGGGTCAAAAGTTGGATTTGGTAGATATTACTGTGTTTTGGATTTAACCTTAATACAGTTGTACTTTTTATTAGAAATAACTTGATGTAAATTTGAGTTTACTCAAAGAAATTGTTACACTTATCTTTCAATTAGCGAGATAGGGATGTTTACGAAGTAGTCGAATGCATAAACATTTCATGTTAATAAACCGGTTCCTTCGTGTATATCCATAATGTATATGTTGTCCATAATTGTACATGTTTGTTCCGTATCAATTGTTTATTTAACAGCTTCAAAATTGACTTATCAAATGTTCACACCTTAAAGAAATACTGCAGAGAGAATATGGACTTTAGCCTGGTACAAGGATAACTAAGACAGACAAGTAGAGTGACAATATTTATAAACAATATGCACGTTGTTAAATGATATATAATAACACGACTTGTAAGTTACTTTCATTCGCTGACATGGTCTATACAGATTTATATCTGATAATGGATACACTGTACATATCACAGTCATCTCTGAAAATGATAGGGCAATATAATTGGCAATGTTTGTCTGTCTTAAGGTGCATCCTTTGTCCGCTGCACTATAAATACCTATGCACAGTAAGCATTTTAATAAATTTCATCTATGACGTACTGTATTTGAAGGTCCAGGTGATGGCCGTTGATCAGGGAACTCCAAATTTAACATCTTCTGTTAAGGTGGTTGATATTTTGGTGGAAGATGTAAATGACCAACCACCACGGTTCGTAAACAGCTGGTTCAGTTTCAGTGTCGAAGAGGAACAAAGAAACAAAGCTATAAATCAAGTTGTGGCATTTGATCCGGATAAAAATTCCAATTCATGCTACATTTTGAAGGACCTCAGTAAATTTATCTATCCATTTAATTTCGCTATCTGTAATCTTCCTCCCCACGTTTTCCATCTATATCAGTCCATGTATCTGTATATCTATGCATCTATATATATATATATATATATATATATATATATATATATATATATATATATATATATATATATATATATATATATATATATATATATATATATATAAAGTCCTCGCATGTTTGTCTACATGCAATATTAAATCCGACCATCAATCAATAGTTGATCTGATAATATCTTGTGTATATCTCTAGTTTTATATAAAGAGATCGTTGCATGTTCAATACAACATAATTTACAGCGCTCTAAAGTGTTGGTATTGTATATTATATTAATATAATATATAGTATAGTAATATATTGTATAGTAATATATAATGACACATGCTGACTGAGGATTTAGTTTAAATTTTCGATGGTCATATTAACACCATGAACCATGTAGGAACATTAGGTCATCACCCAAAAGCTTCTGCTACTCATGAAAATCACAGTTTATCCAATACGTGTCGTATATTTCAAGATCGGGTCGTACGTTTAAAGATCGCAACGGAAAGTGTTGAATAAACAACTTTTTCAAACAATTATTTCCAAGATTTTAGATGTTATACTAAAATATTAAATTACATTAACATACTGTAAATAACATCCAAAAAGCCAATACGGTTTAACACAAGACGATTTTCTGCATTTTACATCACTAGGAAACTATTTGGCCACAATTAGATATACGTCTACGTTGAGACCTTAAACGCAGTTTTTATTATTCAACTAGCAATTAATGGGTGTATTCTTCTTTCCTTTTCCTCTTTCAACAGGTGGTTATCGCGAGTACTTTACAATTAATAAGACTGGTTATATAATAGTGGAAGAACCTTTGGACAGAGAAAATGAAAGCCAGCAAATAATCACATTTGAAGTTAAGGTGTACGATTGCACTGAGGTAGTAAATGTGAGTCAACAGTGCGGAAATAGTTACCAACTGAAGTATAACTCCAGTGCCACAACTAATGTCACCATCACTGTGCTAGATATAGATGACAACCGGCCAGAATTTAAAGAGAAAAACCTGAGGGCTGGTATCAGAACTAAAAGTGAGCCAGGGAAGGAAATTGAAGAATTGAAGGTAACTACCTGTCCATCCACTTATCTATCTCAAAGTCATGACAAATCAATATCAATATAAATATTCCCATAATGTCTGTATTGAGAAATTATATTAGAATCGCATAAATCGTAAGCCACACTTTAATTCGAATGGAAATAGAAGCATATTTACATGTCTCCATGATAAATTCTTCATCAAAAACTTCCAGACTTGTCAGAATACGTTCCGGTGGCTAAATGGTTAGAGCGTCCGTATCGGGTGCGGGAGGTTGCGTGTGCGAACTCCGGCCTAGCCATACAAAAGACTTATAACAATGGTACTAGCAGCTGCCTCGCTTGGCACTCAGCATTAACAGGTTGGTACTAGGACTGGTCGACCTGCTGTCAGGATAATGTGACTGGGTGTGACACGATAATACATGTCTGCAGCATGATGACCCAGTGCTAGCAATTATTATAAACTGCCACACTGCAGACATCGTAGCAATATGACTAAAACTATTAAAGCTACGTTAAAAATCCAAATACATACACAAAATACTTTTCCAAAATAAAACACATCAGTCCAAAATAAAGAAGCCAAATTAATGCCTAATTATTTGCGTCTCTTTTGTAATTATTCACAAGTCTTTCATTTATCTCAAAATTAACTGTTTTATATGTTAATATTATTTGTATTACTATGTGGAAATTTATAAGATTATTCAGAACCATTGACGAATTTTGACAAAATGACACAATAGTTCTGTCTGAAAATCATTAACTGTTCTGAATGTATGTGTGTAATATTTTTTTTTTTTTTGATCTTATATTATTCACAGAGCTATGTCAGCGATAAGGATTTGCCACAGAATGCTATCTATAAGTGGTTTTTTGAAAAGGTTTCACTTACTATGGAACCAAAGCTGGAAAGGGTGTTGAAAGGCCAAAAGAGTGGAGAAGGCTGCGACGATATGTTATGCATTACTGGGAATGGTACTGTCGTAAACAACATGTGGTACACTCAAGATATGTCCGGCTTCTTCAACCTGAGTATCCGTGTGAATGATAGTGCAGGAAATGACACCACCTACATTCTTGTATGTATTTGTTTCCTTGTCATATGATAATGGACAGGTCACTTTCTATTCAAGCGAAGACAATAATATTCAAAATTACTAATGGTATTTGAATTGCGCCTGTAAATATATAGCTAATCGAAATATTTCTCACAGTGTGCTTCACATGGTCATTGGTAACTCAATGTCATATGTATTTATATCTTTAGTTTAGTAAGAATGGCCATGTGTAGACGTGTATTTTTCAATAGATATAAGTTTCATACGTTTTTTACATTATGAAGGTCATCAGACACGCTGAACGACATCGCATGATTACATTATAAGAGTATAATAATATAATGAATATCTATTTACCCAACACTAATGATGTAGCTTAATATTTATGGTTTTTTAGAATGGATTTTCCTCCAGTTCCCTGATTCTGTATATTGTAAGCACTGCTAGAGATCTTGCATACATTTTTTACAGATATTTTTGATTGCTGATTCGCAAGTTCTAAAAATGACACTTTTGGGAAATCGAACGGCAGTTGCTTTGATAAAGAAAGAAATCCTAAGGTAAAATCGTGTGGGAAAGGTCAATTAAGATTTATTATCGTGAGTTTGAATTTTGTTTTATGGTTGCTTTGATTGTATCCGATTAGGGTTTTAATTAAAGCTTGCAATTATTAAATGGACAACACTAAGATACTGATTTTCAACACTTACATTGTAGAGTTTGTCTATAACTGCACTTTACATGGTGTCCAAAACAATTAAATTGATATCAATTGATCCAGTATATATCGTCATGACGACATACGTGGATAGCAATAACTGCAATCTCAGAGCATATTCTTGAATGCGTAATTTGAAACGAAAGAAGGAATCGTTTAACAAGTATGGTACTTCACAAGAATAAACATCTTATGGGTATTCGGTTATCGTTTGTTGCATGATTTCTACTCTGATAAACAAGATTCACAAACGTTTAATGCAAGTTCCCTTACTATAGCAATATTGGGAAAACTATAATGGGTCACGTATCCAGTAATGAGAAGAACATTTTTGTGTAGTATATACAGAGAGTCTTGTCAGACGGAATAAAACGAAGAATTTATTCTGATTATTTCTTCAATTATGAATCTCTTCAAATGCACGGTTTAAATAGTGGCATATGTCCATTTTTCAGTGAATGCAGCAATAAGACAGGGCTACCATTTGTATATGATAGCATTGCAGATCACATAGCCGACGATGGAAGCGTAGAATCATTTAAGTAAGTACCTAGTCCCGGTTTCACTTAACATCTTAAAATGTATTTCTGCGATTGAGATTTTTAAAGTTTTTTATCATTTAGTTGCCAAGGTAAATGCTTTGAGAGAACAATATATACATATACATCAGTTCATTAAGTCTCTTGTGAAAATTAAAGAAATTGTGAGCTCATGTATTTCCTTGTATTGCACATCAAATGCAACAATTACGAATGTGAATAATTATTATGGATCAAATCCAGATGTTTGAAAATGAAGTTACTTAGGCTTTCCTTTTTACAACGAATTCCCAATTTTGGGATGACATTGTTCTTTATAAGTATGAATACGCATATGAAGGCATTTGTAATCAGCTGCGCCATATATCTGTGATTTTCACGAAAATAACACCCAATTAAAGAAAAGCTTTTTATGCGTTTCTGAGAACATATTAGTTGTAAATCATCAGTTCAAAAAATTACCCCGGTTACATATGGTAATAGACAAGTTTTGCTGCATGACACTTGACCGTAGAATGAAGGTCATAAATGACCTGGTAGAATAAGGAAGGTCGATTCAAACAAACAAAATGCACATAAAATGGTTGTAGCTCCCCGGCAGATAAATTTTGTAGACTGGTGTCTTTCGCCAGTATTTATCAAAAGTACCCGTACGTCCTGAAAGCGCTAAGGCTATTGTACAAAAGTACTATGCTGTGTGTCGTTATTTTGTTTCATATGTCTGTACTGACAAACTTAATTTTCAAGTTATCCATCACATCTGGAAATAATGTTATTTGCAACAAAATTTGTATTCCACAGACACACACAGATATTATAGACAGATAGCCTGCTAGATAGATAGAATGTTAGAGTTGAATAATTGTTTTCGAATGTTTTAGTAGCAATATGAAAAATGTATAACAGATGTTGTCGTGGAATACTATCGATACTTTTCTCACTTATATTATGATTCAGAACTGATCTGTTTTTCCATATCGACGATCCTGTGAATAATAGAGTACTGTCAGCAGAGGAAGCAAAGAGGTTTGTTAAATATATTATCAAAGAACAGAAATGAGTCAGTGATTTAGAAAGATTGTAAACATAACAATATTAAGTCTGCTTTTTCTCTATTTACTGTTATTATTTCTAGCCAGAATAAGATCACTGTTCCATGTTCTAATACATTACACAAATGATTCGAATATGACCAATGGTTTACGTCAAACTTTACAGAGGTACATTAAGATAGGTATGTGAGTGGTGACGTGTTGAATGTATTTGTGATGCAAGACAACAGTGAATTAACAATTCGTCAACTTCGTGATACTAAACGCAAGGACTCTCTGAAGTTTCGTTTAATGTGATATAAAATATCTGAGTAATTTCAGCCATTGTGTTTGAAGTACGGTTGGTTTGGATCTTAAATGTTATAAAATAGTATTTTGTTTATGCACATTGGCCCATATACACATGCATTGCGTTATGTGATGTCATATGTGTTAATCCAACCTTTGATTTTTCAGATTGCTCGATACATATGCTGACAAACTGACTGATGTTCGACTAAGGCGTAATATTATCAGTATTGAGGTAAGTATAAAACTGAATAAATCATCACAATTTCTTTAGTAAATGGTGCATTAAAATTATGAATCGTTTTCTTCCTAGTAGCAATTGAGACAGTATTTCCATATTATTATTATTATTATTATTATTATTATTATTATTATTATTGATGCAAATTGTACGCAGAATTTTGTTATTAAACAGCAATAATGATTCGGCCTGATGATGTTTACCAACAATTGAAAATCATTTATGAAAATTTAAAAAAACAACAATATTTTTATTCACAGTCAAGTCTGAAATCTGTACTGCCCGAGAACGAGTCAACTAAAACAATATATGTCATGGCTGCAGTGATTGCTCTTTTAGCTTTGGTCATTCTCATCGTGGGATATATGTTTTATTCCAGTACTAACAGGTCAGTAACAAAATTGTTCGTATCATTATTCCTTTAAACTCTACTTATTTCATCAAAGGTTGCTTTAGCTTAAGTATTGACACTGTGTATTCTTCAAGAATGTGATTCCAAAATCCTTACATTAGTTTCTCAATCATTTAAAAATGGAAATAATGCGAATGATTATTTGTACCTACTACCTCAAATTTAATTACGTTTTAAAGCAGTTATAACAATTTGTCAAGGAACCACTTGCAAAAATTAAAGAAAATAATTTTTATTTCAAAATCTTATTTGTAAATGTATTCTTAAATTATGATAGCTGAAATCCGCTCGATAATGTTATTTGTATCTTCTTTCTGGCTTGAAACACAGTATTTGTTAGAGATAAGTTAATTGTGTACAAATATTTCCTTACCTTGAAGATATTTAATAGTTTTCATTAGCGCAGATCTTCACAAAATCGTTCAGAAAATGTGATGGCCTGTTTTTATTTCTATATTTCCACGGCTCAAATTTGTACTGTAAAAACCTAAATAGGAATCTGACATTAAGAACTTTTATCGAGAAAATATAATATTCTCCATAAAGCATAATTCCAAATACTATATGTATTGTGCATATTCCAAAAGAGCAAATTATTGAAAATTTTATTTCATTATCGTGAAAAATTGGCAACATTAATGATAATTCAATATTGCGATTGACAGTAATTGATGTAATGCCATAACTAATGGTATCACGTGCACATAGACTTTGAAAACGCATGTCAACCCATCCGAAGAAGATCTTCCTTACAGATGAAACATTTATAGTTTAGGTGCAAAACTACTCTGCGATTGAAAGAAGTTAATTTAAAGACACAAACTTTGCATTCCTTTGCTAAAGAAAACATATTTAATTTAATTTATTAGATACAAGAGAAAACTGAGGGCTGCAATGCCAATAGGTAAGTGATATTGCCGAGATTTATTAACCACTATAATTATAAAGCAACAACATTTATACGGTATATACATTATCGCAAAATAAGGTCCTAAGTTACCGTTAGCTTTTTCAGTTTAAATGTAACCATTTAATTTTATCAATGACCAATACCAATTAAATGCTCCCATAATCATAAGTGTCATACTGTATCCCTTGCTTCCAATTTAAACAATCGTTAATGTATTGCAAACTCAAATTTAGTTAAAAGAATTGCTGCGTTGAAAGAAACAAAATTGTTTCTACGAATATCTTAAACAATATTCTGTGCAAGTTTTGATTGTAATAAATACATTGTTTTTAATTCGCTGATAAATAATTTGAATAGTTGATGATCATGCGAAAACTCCGGTATCTTGACCGGCACCTTGAAATTAATGAAGCCTTGATGCTGAGAAATAAACAGATAGTTTATGAAGGATAGATAAATACGTAGATATATAAATAGTTTTAATTTCGCTTATGTTTGTACTACATTTGTTTTTAGTACAGAAGACTTTTTATTTATTAATGTGGCGTTCAAATTTTGTACCAAGAAAAATTCGTAAGATTCATGCGCAGAAATAAAATATACACTTTAATCTTTGTCGTTTAAATAAACATTTGATAACATTGAGTTATTCAATATATGGCGAATATTATAAACTTATAAATATTTCAAAGCAGATATAATGTAATTAAGCATTTTGTTGTTTGTTGTTTGCGAAGCCCTCTCAAATAAGTAGCAGCAATCTAGGTTGTGAAAATATCAGTTTACTTTGCAATGTTCGTTCTTCATATCTTATTATCGATAATTGAAATTTAATTACAATCGTGCTTAAAATTTAATACTTCTATATTATGAAACCTTGCGCAAATGCTTATAATCATTATTAAAGTATTATATCTACAATTACACCTAAATTTAATATGTATATGCTATGTAACACTGGTATAAAGCTAATAATCAGGATCCAGTTTTTAAGCTTTTCAACTAGCAATGCCAAGTGATTCTGTTAGGAAGCAGCAGATGAATATCTGTTTCAAGATCATTGTTTTCGGAGATGGTGACTAACGTATGATTGTTCAATTCCTATTTTAATACAAAAATTCCTGCAACATTGATACTAATCTAGAAACTTGTCCTCGCTTGAATAATCCATGCCAGAGGACCAGTAAATGTTAATTAACAACTTGGAAAAGAAACGATCTGGAACTTGAAAATTAGTTTTCGAAAACCCACTTTGACGCTAAACAAGTATTTTCGCCACAAAAATAACCCTGTCATGATGTTTAATGTGTATAACTACAAAACATTACTATATACTTCATTTCAATAGAGAAGGAAATGAAAGTCTTGAAGAATAGAGTATCTGCTGTCCCGGGATCTAATTTATTTGCAAACAGGTAAGCACAACAAAGGAAACGTTTCAAAATTAAGGCTTTGATTAGACACATAAATGTTGAAATTCCAATGTATCATCGCGATGTAAAATGTTATTTCGATGCGGGGATTGTTTTTATGGCGTGACAGCAGGATAACTTAACATTTCAAGTATTAAAAATGCATTTGGGAAGAAATTGTACAGAATACACTTGCTATTGGCATTGCATATTTTGTCTGCATGCCGCTATGATCAGCTCATACAATTCTTATAAACACTTTGCAACGCTACAGTTGCATAATTACCTTTAGAGTGTTACAAGGGTATGGAATTATTTTTATAAAAATATGCTATTTAACTGTAAGGGATAGACCAACTGATGAAAATCAAATGCAGTATTTAATGGTAGTTTTATTAAGGGAAAAAAAGAAATAAGAACAACAACAAAATCTCATTGTACATGTTGCATTTATAATCTAATTTTATAAACATTTTGCAACTTTAAACGTTCATACCCGGTACTTTTAATTGTGGACGGATAGTAAATATATATAGAAATACGATAGTTTTGTAACAAATAAAATTCACGGCCAATTTCGAAAATATATGTGTTGGAGAGATTGATAAACTGTCGCATCGCTATAGAATAGCTTTTATGGTAATGTCTCTGGCATGTCTAAAGGAGCAATGCGTACATTTTGTAAACCTTTCGTACATATGCTTTCTTTATTTTTACCACATGGAAATTTCGCATGGTCGTTTACATCATTTGACTCTTGGTACGATTTTTAACAGCGTAAATCCACTTCTCAGTGCTGGACAAGAACCGCCAGAATATTGTGAAATAGATGCTACAAGGTAATGTTAAGTTTTCTGTTATAAACTTATATCCAATTTAACATTGAAAATCATACATAAATCAATGACATGGACATGTGCGTGTAGGTGTGAGGGTGGGTATTAAAGTTAGACATTTTAAACAGTTTGAAACAATAAAACATTTCCATTTTATGGTGATTTAAGCATAATTTTAAATTGCTTTTGATTTCGTCATGTTCTCTCATATAAACTAGCTTTCTGGCTTTCTTCATTTATCACACCAAAAGTGAATACTAACTAACGCTGTGCAAATAACATTGTTTCTTCTTGCTTGAAACTGTGAACACAACTTGATCTGTTATTTGCAAACTCTGATTCTAATGTCCAACCGGATGCACAAGAAGATTACACTGGCTAGCTGCAAAGCCATAAAATGTACTTTTAAAACTTAGGTTATAAGTACAAAACCTGTCTGTTGAGTATTAATTTGGTCAAAATAATGGTTCTTTTGTACTACATGTTCTAGAAACGAGTCTGAGAATACAAGATAAATATATTCAAACATTTGTTACATACCGCGTGATAACCATCCTGTTTATTTTTGTGGACACAATGCTATATAAACTATAAGCCTTGTGTTTATTATCGCTATTTCCTAATTTCAGTCACAATTCACTGGATGAAAATGAAGTTGATGATACTAAGACAGTGACGTCGAAACACGAACTGGAAGAAAGGGAAATAACTCTCGACATGTACGGCGAGGAGTATCACTCAACGCCTACCACTGACCCACTGGAAGCCGCTTTACGGGAACACGATGATCAGATGCAAGCAGCCATGAAAAGACAGGACGACTCAAATGAATTTGTTAATTACGGTTTTCTGCATGAATTAGATCTTGAAACCACTGAGATTTAAAATCAAAATATGATAAGTTACTGGCATGCTTTTTGACTTGTAAGGCTGTTTGTAACAAGAAAGCAAAGTAAATCTAAAAGTAGTATATATATATATATATATATATATATATATATATATATATATATATATATATATATATATATATATGCAGTTTATGTTCTCATTGGGAATCTATTCATCTTGACATTTATGGTTTTACAATTTTGCATGAGGATCAAGGTAATATGCAATGTTAATGCTTATACACCTGCTTGTTTGTGTACGTTTTATCAATCTTGTGAGCCTGCTGTTTAACACTCTAAAATTTCCAATGCAAATTACCAGAACGCATCCATGTGCATGATATACATTGAAATACATGTTGGTTAAAAATTCGGTATCATAATTTCCATGTTAAAGAAGTTACCTTTTATCGTATATGTATTTGATAAAATTTAATTTGTAAGTTTTTAGATAATATCCTCCAGAAAGAGAGGGCACTGATTCATTACATTTAAAATTGTCATCTAAGACTGTTAAATACGCTTACATTCTCAACTTGTGATTGATACGAAATTTATACCCATTATTGTGAAAAAAATGTTCTCGTCTTCGGCGTGTTTGTTGCTGCGTGCTGTACTTTAATGAATTACCATGACGACGTATTTTATTGCAATGATACTTTTTTTTCTTAAACTACTTATGTGGGTATTTTTATTGTTATTTCTTCTGTTTATCCTTGTATATATATATATATATATATATATATATATATATATTGACATCAGATAAAAATCAACAGAGTTTTAGCATATTATGTAAACTAGTAAAATACATTTTGACGGAAACAATGATTAGTTTTATTATGATTGGGTCCATTAAACTATGATAAAATTTCCAAGTCCCAATTGGATATATTTTTCATTTGTATCTGGATTAATGACCATTAATTAATTACTGCAGAGTTATAAGTTACAAAGAAAAGCTACAATAATTCATGTCTATTTATCCTTTCCAATCGCCGTCAAGATTAGGGAGATGAAAGACACGAAGATACGAATTTTGTTACATTTGTGCCATATTTTATTTCATGTGACATTATGAAAATGTTTATCAGAAGCGTTAGGAACTTTGCGATTTTGTAAAATTATTAAACACTATTTTAAAATACTACAATAGCTAAATTGTAGTATCATTTGTGGAATGAAAGGTAATATTTATTTATCAAACGATTCATAGAAAATTAAATCAGGAGGTATACTTACTATATTTCGAGAATAAAGATGTGATGAAGAAATATAACAAGATGTGCAATTTTCTTTTATGATCATTTGCTTACATTTCTTGGTCATTTCTGAGGAATCTAATACTGCGGAAAGTTCTTAGAATGCTGTCTTTTATTTAAAAAATAATATATTTCCTTTGTTTTTTACTACTTTATCAACTGACAACTTTTCTGTCAAGAATCCCGTCCATATGGACTGGAGATGAATTCGAATAACAAGTTTCATTCTGCTGTGTTTTGGATTTATTCCCGGTTATTAAGTTCATATCCTTGCTGAATTTAACTGATACATTCTAACGAGCGAGTTAATATACTTAATAGTAAAAACGGAATGATTAATTGAAAGAATAGGCATGTGCATTATTTATTAATCGTAAAAGTGGTACAAACTGGGATGACTTGTTCCATGGATTACATCCACAATGCATAGCATACTATTGCTTTCAAGAAATAAAATAGGACAAAAGGAGCTTTGACTGTAGATTACCAATCATGACAACGCCGCTGTACTTATTTATTGTTTAGGAAATGGACCGGCATAAAAAAAGTCTGTCGCCATGGTAATTTGTGACTGAGAGCCTACTTTTAAGGGATCTGTTGTATCTCAGTTTGTAGACCGTCATACTTGTTATCTAAGGACACCACATCGATGCCGCAAGGTCAGCATGGATCGGATGCCTAGGTGTATCTCTTGGAAAAACACAAAGTATTCACTACACAGCAAATAACGAAAATCCCTATGGGTGGCCCTAGAAATATTAAACAATTTAAGTCTGAACTTTTAATGAAACTACCACTCCTTCTGCTATTCTCTCTCTCTCTCTCTCTCTCTCTCTCTCTCTCTCTCTCTCTCTCTCTCTCTCTCTCTCTCTCATTTCATTACGTGCTTTGAGGGTTATTTGTACTTTTGTGTAATCAGATAGGATTTTGAAAATGCGCTTAAAAATGAAAAACAAGTCAACCGCAGAGGCCTCCAATACTTCAGTGTACAAAAATTTAAAGAAATGCACAACTCTAATTGCCTTACAAATATATTAACAAATAATTAGAGCTACACCAATCTAATTAAAATCATATATCCGCTGTCCTACGTGAGGATCTGACATCGGCCGCTTATGGGTCATACTTTGGTGACCTGTTATTAGCATAATGGCTAAATTTATCAGATAAATTCTTATATCTTCGCCTTTGGGAGACTGAGCAGTGCGGCTGAAAATTATCACCCTGTGCCAAACGATTTGATTCAGTTTAAGATATTTGAAAGCTTCATTTCCATTGGCTAATTGAAAGGTCACCAGAACATGACCCTTAGGAGAGTGATCTGATTTTAATTTAATTGGAGCTTAAGTTAAATTCAACTACATGCATGCATATCACTGAATGGCTAAACTGGAGGCAATTTCATTGTATGCATGTATGTATGTATGTATGTATGTATGTATGTATGTATGTATGTATGTATATATATGCATGTATGTGTGGGCGTACATGCGTGTGCGTGCGCGTCCGTACGTATGTATGTACATAAGTAAGTGCGTGTGTGTGTAAGTACGTATGTATGCATGCATGCATGAATGGATATATGTATGAGGACTTCTTCCAATAATCTCTCTCTCTCTCTCTCTCTCTCTCTCTCTCTCTCTCTCTCTCTCTCTCTCTCTGTTCCAATATAATCACAATCACAAAATGATTATTCCATGCGATATGCTTATAATACCTGATAGCGCAACGAAAACAGTGGAAATCAATCTAGATTTTGTCATGCTGTCAAGATATAGAAAGTAGTTACATGAGACTGTATGGGGCAGGTGTGTCACATTAGAAGGGTGGGGCAGTGTGGAACCCTAAAGGAATTTAACATGAATGTGACGGTATCGGGAACTTATAGTAATTTTACTCAGATGGGTCACAATAACATAAATAGAAATTTAGCATGGACAGGTAATAATGCACATGGATGATAGCTGAACATGAACTGATATGGACAAAAGCACGGATAGAAAGTCAAACATCCATCATTGCCGTAAACAAATCTGTATAGATGGACAAACGAACAGCTAATGACAGAAAAATAACCACTCTTGCAGACCAACACACTTCTATGCAAACATCCATAATCCCAATCTATTCACTTACAAGGAAACTTATAAGGAAAATTGAAAGGTATATATATATATATATATATATATATATATATAGAGAGAGAGAGAGAGAGAGAGAGAGAGAGAGAGAGAGAGAGAGAGAGAGAGAGAGAGAGAGAGATCTGTGCGCATGTGCGTGTGCTGTCTAGCACGTATTATTGCAAACCTCTCTTTCTCGTAATCTGTATAATAATGGATAGGACATACGCACCTCCCAGGCCCGGCTCCACAACATCTTTATACGGCCACGTCTCCCCTGGCTAAGTGTTAACTTGTTCTTTCTACTCTCTATTACCTCTCCATCACTACCCTTCCTACAACCACGATCGTATCTAAACTGGGCTTGTCGAACTTGGCTCAGTCTTCAATGTGGTAAGATATCCCTGATCAGGGAAAGAAGGGTTTCCCTACCCTATCCATTTGTATCAAAACAGTCGTAATTCTTTCCTCTAAATTTAATTTTATTCGACGACCTTGAATATCAAGATAAACTGACGGAATATTGATTTAAGGAGCTTTCGGCCATTCTGCCATGTGCAGCTGCTTAAACAATTACTCGAAGAGTGAAAATTTATAAAAGAGCATTCCCACAGCACCAAATTGCATCAAAATCATGAAATAAAACGCCAGAGTTACATTTTCTTAGCCAAAGGCTGCCAAAATCGGTCCGGAGTTCCATATCATGAGAGTAATGTGTAAACCACATATTTTAATAGTAATAATTGCCTCTTGTTGCATTTTACCTATCTAATTGAAATGTAGCATTTAGTGTCTTCAAGATGTGTTCTAAAAGTTTAATCACAAAGGAATGTAATTCACTATTCAAATAAGTTAGCTTTATTAATTGTTGTTTGGAGTTAATTATGAAATTATAGAAGTTTGGTTCAAACAACTGGTCGAGAGAGTCAAATTTTTATTAGGCTAGAGATGCAACAGAAAGAGGTTTTTGTGGGCCAGACTTACGACTCACAGTCAGTTAGTCTTTCTGAGCGACTGGAGCCACGTAATTACTTCTTGCGGTATGATTGCATGCAGCATTTTTATCTTCATCCTCAATGATTTCTTCTCCAGCCTTGTTGTTCATTCTTTAAACTTCAGGTGATCTGACCGCTTCAAAGGAACTGGTCTCCGGTGATTGCTTCGTGGCTGTCTCCGGAGATCACTTCATTTCGTTACTGAAATATTTTACATCTATGCGCGTAGACATGATGGAAAGCATCCATGATGGGACGCTAAAAGTAACCATAGAGAGAAAGATAGAAGGATCAAGGGTAAGAAAGTAAGAGAGACATTGCATGTAAGGTGCTGTAAAGGGAAATAATTAACAAATCACAAAAGACAATGTTGTTTGTTTCTCATCTGCGTTGTCGGCTAAAGAGATGTCCAAAATGATCACAAGAAATACAACTTTACATCGTTTCTTAGGAACCGATGTTCAAAACAAAGCAGTGAATAACAACCAAGCGTCTGATATAACAAAAGATTTTTCATGTCACATAATATATTAATTTTGCCTCTTTAAACCTTAAACCTGAAGAGCTAATTAGAAGTAGCATGTATGTGTGAGATTGTATATATACCACACTCTAATCAAGTTAAATTTACCTGGAAGAGAACATTCCTTAATGGTTATAAAAGTGATATTATTACACGGAAGTAAATTAAATTACGTCATATTCATCGTAATAGCTATCAATTTGTGAGTCAAGGAATAGTCATCAGCTGTACTAGCAGTAATTTCTAAAGTTTCAACCTTTTTCTCAAGTCTTGACATGACTATGGACGTACATCTTGAACTCTTCAATCAATATCAGTTGTTTCAAGTTATCGTAATCTTTATCAACCTTCTTGGCTGTGCACCACCTATCAAATAAATGTTCTTTTCTCCATCAAATTCCACATGGATTTGACCAGTTTCTTTTCTACAAATCCTAAACCGCTGTCAATATATATCAGTACTAACTCATAAGCCTTCAAAATACAATTATAATTAGAACTTTGTATACCGAGAGTAAAATGTTGACTTCATGAGCTTTGCTAGTAAGTAACTTTATAATAACAAAGTCCAATGCTCTCTGGGCCATTTCAAATTTTCAGTAATTTTCTCAAAATGAGGTAAATATTGATCTGCTTCTTTTTATTTAAAAAGGGGTACTAACCTAATATTTCTGGCAACATGAAAACCTGAACTAGTGTGTGAAAGAGAGTGTGTGTGTGTGCTGTACGTGCCACTTCTAATTATTTTAATTTAAATTGCATTTCTCTTTCTTGTTCTCTTTATTTCTGTATTTGCACTTCTCTGTCTTCCTTTTGCGTTTGCATTTCTCTTTCTCCTTTATGCATTTACATTTCTCAATCTTCTTTCTCTTCAGATCTACTATTCAAATTCAAATCACTTTTATCATAAATACCCTTTTTAACAAATAATTAATCAATATATTCTATATATCTTGATTCGTTTAAGGTGCCTTCGCTCCTTTAATGTCTGGCAAACACAAACAATTTGTCCTTTTCGAAGGACTCTAACGGCTCCTGGGTATAATCTAAAATAATATTCTCCACCTTAGATTACATGGTGAAAGTTTGGTGGTTTCATTAAAGATTTCTCAAATATGTGAAATTAAAAGACTAGGGACTAAAATAATTCCAGACAAAAGCGAAATTAAATTTCAAAAGCAACTGAATGTTCTCTGAAATATTTTAAAGAAATTCGTATCCCCGGACGAGACCCCAATGTTTTCTTACGTCTCTATCGTCTTAAATTAAGTAACAGAAAAGGGTAAGAACCAACAGGCTCTTTAAAATGGAGCAAATAATTTATTTTCCTAGAATAGAAAGCTAAAAGATTAAAAAATAACTTACAGTACGATGAATTAAATCCTTAATAGACATTCACGTTCTATCACAAGTCCAAAAGTTGCCTTTATTCCAAATGAGTTCCAGTGGTGTTACGAATGAAGTCCCACGTATTGTGCTGATGTGACATTAGTCCGAAATAGTTTGATGTGCTAACAGTCTTGACCTATCAGAATGATATGATACAGAATGTCTTTAAATACACTTTTTTGACATTTTCTTGAATGTCATATGATTTGGGCATGTAAGATAGATTCATTGTATGAAAATCCTGCTGCTGTTGGTTTTAAATGCTTTTCTTATAACGGAACATTTTAATAACATGATGTCATTAAAATAATATCATGTCTCTATGCTCAATATGTATTAGATATTCCCAGCCATTTTTAACTAACAACCCAATAATGGAATACGTGGATAAAATAAAATTTAATTTGTTATCAGATAGAGAACTTAACAATAAAGTTGTTAATGAAATGGCACGGACCATTTCAACATAATGATCTATTTGTTACCGAAAGTATAATTCGGTTCAGATTGGTTTCACATTTAAACACGTTTTATAAAAAGTAACTGATCAGACAACGTTGGATAACTAAAATAGTTAACTTATGAAGTGTTTAAAAGTTATTATTATTATTATCATTATTATTATTATTATTATTATTATTATTATTATTATTATTATTATTATTATTACATTAACAACAATGTTAGTTACATTTATTACAATTTGTACAGTATCAAATCCTAAATAAACAATTTTTATCTTTATACCTTTACTGTTATTTCAAAGGAAAGCGATATCCTCATTAAATGTATCTTTAGTTGCAGATCAAGGAATCCACGGTTTAGCAACGTAAGGAGTATCTGTTTTAAAGACTGAAAAAATTTATCTAACTCCAATAAATTGAAGTATGCGTGGTTTGTATGCCAGTCTAATGAAGAGATTTTTAAAGTGCATATTAACATTGCATTATATGGGAAATTAATTAGCAGTCCTAATCCCTTTAGTGTTTGAACGATGGAAATGAGCCGAATAAATACTTTCGCCTACGGAGAATTTATACTAGTTTTGAGTCAAAGAGAGAGATCAACAGTATGCTTCGAGCTTACTGGACAACGCAACAGGAGTGAGGAGATTAGCACAGAGTAAATAACGCATAAATAAAACACATTCCAAAACGCACATTAGTTGCATTATGACCCTATGGTCTAAAACAAAGTAAAAGAAAGAAACACAACCAGCACCATTTGGTAAAAGATAACAAATACTTCAATTCTCTAAGTTATAAAATGAAAATTTAAAAGGAACTTATAGTATTGTGAACTAAATCCAAAATAATCCTGAAAGGTTTACCACAAGTCCAAAATGTAGAAATACAGAGTTCCGAATGAATTTGAGTAGTGTTCCGAATCAATTCCGGGTCGTGAACGTGCTGATATAATGTGCTGGTGCTAATAATCTTGATGATTTATAATGATGCCATCCGGAATTCCTTTGAATTTATTGCCAATAATCCACAAAGTAATAGCATAGTCTCATATCAATGAGCACTTTCTAATTCCAATGAATTTAAATAATTATTCCTCTCAAATTAAATGTAAACAAAACATTAAATTCATCTGCAGACTGAAAATAAATAAGAACAACAGTAAAAAGTAGGAATGAATAATTGTTCACTTCTTCCTTACATATATCCCCACGACTCTATTACAACTCCACGTCTCAATGCCTCCGACGTGACTTATGTCGCATCACACCCACCTGCGTTAATCACCATATGTCAAAGTACCTGAAACTGAAATCAGGCTCATTATATAGAACCCGTACCCAAATAACACATATATATAGTTCATTATCTTAAAATCGAATCTACACTCATGAACAAAAGTTAGCAATATCTCAATTATAAATTATTATTGAAATCTACTTTCACGGACAAAACTAAACACACAATATAGATACAGGTATCAGGTGTTTTTGGAAAGTGATTAGATATTTGCCGTGTTTTTAAAGTCTCTATTTCTTTAATTCACTTAATACTCTGTTTAACTCCATCCTTCGTTATCTAGTGACAAAATGTTTTCTGCCCTGTACTGATTTCGTCGACAAAAAGGCACAGTCTAGCCTATTGTTTGAGGGTATAATCTACTATTAAGTCTTAAGTTTATGGTCAACATAGGGCTAGATACAATGTCGGTTTGCTACATTCCAGCAACGCTACCGGCACCAATCCGAAATGTCGTATTGGTCGACAATAGTAGCAGGTCATTACGGTATTCTCAGAATGACTTGAATTGTTCAGGAGAAAGGAAACACTATGAAAAGAAGGTACGTGCTTCTTGTTATACAATCCACATAATGTGAAACAGTCCAGGCGTGTAACCTAAACGCTCAGACTTAATATCAGAACACACCCTTTCACCCACTACCAGAAAATTTTAGTATCAAAATCACTCTTGTCATACTGTCACGCTGTGAAAGCGGAACGAATTAGATATTATCCGTGTCAATGAAAACTTCACATAAATTATTAAAATTAAAAAACGTATGGAGACGAAAATCGTTGTAATCAAACAGCAAAAATATCGCATAAACGGAAATATTTAATTTACTATTTAGTTTGAGACTAAGTGAGAAGATTCTGAGAAAAGAAAGAAAAAGTATGTCCCATTTTTATTCAAATATCTTAGTTATGTCAAATATACCTAGGCACAGAGAGGGTCAGAAAGGCACCTAGTATTTAAGTTCAAGACAAGCGTGGTTCAAGTTGATGAAGTCATATATATATTAAGGACTGTATAATAATAATAATAATAATAATAATAATAATAATAATAATAATAATAATAATAATAATAATAAATATAACTTTGTTTTCATAATAAATACTTGGTTGGTAGATTATATAGATAGCTGGTTGGTGGTTAGAATGTTGCTGTTTTCTGGATATTAGATAACTAAGTTTTGGATAGTAGTAGTAGAACATGCACGTACAGAAATTTCAATAAAGACAATCACTACAATTTCAGTAATGAGTAAAATTTACAGACATTTTAGATATACTTAACATAATAGATAGTAGACGACTGGCTGGTGGATGGTAGACCTTTATGTGTTGATAGTAAATAATTGGTTAGTGGATTATATATAATTAGATCCTGGAAAGTAGACAACTGTGTGGTGGACGGTTGCTAGTTAAGTTTCAATATTTAAGGCTTATGAGGATCGTTATTTTAGTTCTAAGAAAAAGAAGGTTGATATGGGGGATATTATAAACAGGGGTACAGATTGTAACTTTATAAGTTAATCATAGGGTGGTTAGGGGAAAATATGAAAGTGAGTTTTATTACGAAGCAAAACAAAATTAGTCATATAATTTAGAGTTACGGTTGAAAAACTCTAAGCCATTAAATTGCCTCTAAAATAGAACTAACATCTCCCAGACAGACATACACCTCATGTGAAACGTATGTCGTCATTGTGCATTCTAGTTAGAGAACAGACACTGCTAGAAAACATAGAATTCAGAATGAATGGGGGTCTAATGTTAATTACCCGTTTGTTTCCGTAAAGTTATTAACTACTTAAGATAAGACTCCTTCTGCGGCATTTTATTTAGAAGACATAGTGTCACATTTTCAAGGCTGTCAAGTTCTAGCTCCTTACATTTCATTCCAAAATAGAACCAACAGACCAAATCTTTCAGAAAAACGTATGTGGTCATGTTGTAATCTAGTTAGAGAGCAGACCGTCGCCTTATTTTAGCTGTTAAAAATCAATAATATTTAATATGGTAACCTGATGTTAATTTCCCGGTAGTCCCCAGAAACGTTTGATCCTTTGTCCCAATACATTTTAGACCATTAATTTTCCACGATAATTTCCCGTTCGTTTCTATAAATATTTGACCTTATTTTACACGGGTCTCATCTACATCATTGCAATTCTGAGGTCAGGAACACTCACGTTTCCTGCCAACAAATGCTACAATGTTAAACAAACTTCTTCGGCCTTGTTAAGAGCGTGTCACGAACGAGGCTTAAGGCGTAAAGACACTGCCTGACAGCAATGTGATATAAAAAAACACAGAGAAACATTGTATATTTTCTATATATTTCAGTGTTTGTAGCATGAAATTACCTTTGAGATCATTAGCTTATTTTGCTAGTGGCCATTCACTTTGTTAAAGTAGTGAATTTTCACAAAGGAAGGTGTTCTCGAAAAATGAAACATTTTTCATGTGCGCTAACAGACATAAGTTGGCTGTTGGGTTATAAATATTCGACATTGCCTTTAGTATACATACATGAAGAATACACCATAAGCCTTAATGAACGGGATCGGATAATACGATAACCCACAGTTTGGTTATCGACAATTGTAAAACTCGTCTATGAGTTCTCACAAACACAGATATTTCATTACTGGGTTTAAATAGCCCTGCCATATTCGTATTGCATGTTAAAAACTGCGGTCATACTCATTTTGCTTTAAGCATAATTTGCTACTAATGTTTGTTATTTAAGTATGCGTCTCTGTGAAAGTTTGACTTCCTTTGAAAACTTCGTTTCTATTTTATTCAGCGACAGTAATTCATGGGATGATTTTTGCATGTCCTTAATTACTTATATCATGTTTATAAATTTTAAATTGTTTAACTAATTTCATCAAAATAATTTTGTTTTTCAATAAAGATGTTTGCTATATAATTAATCCAGATAATTAGTATCTGTCATAAATTTCTTGTACTCTCTTCATTGACTGATACTTTTGAGTTATGTGATTTCTATAATAACGCACACGTGATTTAATGAACAAATGAAGCACATGCTTACAAAACCAAATCAGTTGATAGAAATCTGCCGAGTACACAGAAATTGTCTAATTTGCAACAAATACAAAGTAGATAAAACAAATGCATATAATGCCAACGTCTGTGACCCCAACATTAATATGATCCTTATGTCATTATAATGGCATGCATTTATTAGTTAGTAATCATAAAGGTCACGATTTAGCTTACTTAAAAGCAGCAATGAAAGAAAAGAACAATAAATAGTATGAAATAAAAGATGCAGAAATATTTCTTCTCAAAGGTTAATTGTATGGGAAACTCAATAAGAAATCAGCCAATGACCAGAAAGAATTTTATTTCTAAACTATTATAATCCTAACAGTGAAATTTGCATTTTCTAAGAAAAGGACAGTAAATAAAATCATTATGGGTATTTTCTCCTTTCTAGATCATGATGACGCAACCTGGAAGTATAATGACATGACATGATTGAGTATTTATATTTGATGATTTTCCAATGACTTTGATATTTATTATTTTGGTAAAATTTATACCATTATCTTAAATATATTGTAACGGTTGATTATAATTAAAGTTATATCATTTTTTTGTTGTTTTTCAATCTATCTAGATTCTTTTTAATCCATTAAACGACGTTATCCGTGTATTAAAAGGGCCGAAATGTCAAAGTTTTAATTACCATATCTACATATGAAAGATTGCATGCAAAGAAAAGAAATTTGTCTTCGCAGCACTTGTTCTTGAAGAAACAGATTCGCACGCCGATACGTTTTAGAGTTGCCATGATGTTGTATTTTGGGGAGTGTAAAATGTAGGCAGATATCCGTGAAATTTTTGTGGTCGCTCTGCACTGACCATTTTATGATCTTTAAGATCTTTATATCAAGCGATGGATATGAAGTAATATTTTCTAACTTATGAATTTAACATTATCTCATTCTATGCACATAGCCTTCAGCTGTTGTAAAAATAAAACTTGGTCTAGGTTACTAAACTTAGCTATCCCAAAATCATCGGTACTTTACTGTTAAATAGAGCTTCAGTTGTCATATATGATGACACAAATGAATGTTTTTGAGGATCTACAAAGACAAAGACAAAGACACTAATTAAGTCTTTGTCGAAGACTTGATAGAGGTATCATTTCATGAGTTATGTGAATAAAATGAAATGTAACTGAGGAGAATTGGAAAATTTACAAGGCATGATAGCCGGGAAGGGGTGATTGTTTCTGAACTGTTTGAATTAAGACTTAGCTTATATTGTTGCCGCTTTGAAAGGGGATATTTTTAGAACTTCCAGAGGTTTTGCCAAAGTTATCTAATTATTTGCTGTTTGGGCAACGCGCGTGAAAGGCCCCTAAACGTATATTAAGAAAGCATGGAGGAAGATAGAGGTTTACTTTAAATAAACGACAGGTGAATTGTTATCGGTTTAATATCATGACTGTTTCAAGTTTAATCAAGCAAAAACAAAATAATAATTTTAAGCAATAGATCCTTTTGGAGAAAATAAATAAATAAAACAATGCAGAACATGTCACATGAGTAACCATGCAGGTTATCATACTTGAACTTTTTCAACAAGATATTAAAAATTGACCCTAGATGATGCTAGTAGTTGCATTTCTTGTAGGAAAAACACTTCTCATGTATTCTATTACGTTCTTTATTTGTTCTCTCGAAATACAGTCTTATATCAGACATGCCCCTGAACCACAGCAAACAAAAAACAATAACAAACAACAATAAAGAAATCATTACTAAGAGTACTAACAAATTTATTTTAATTCTATAGTACCTGTCATACAAAACACAATAGTACGTGATACAGATGGAATAGATGAATATTTGTTTGCAGAGAATCCTGTTGGTCAGAAAGTCACAAATTGTAGAAGTTGTTTAGATTGCAGGAAATAATTCATAATGTATACCCAATTCACCGATGTGGTTCAAACGTTTTGATTCCCTGCTTGCTTTTCATATTCTTTGTTTCCAGTTTTAACCTTCAATAAATTTTGCCTATGACCACTCTCCGATGCTCAAGCACACGTTTAATGTTGAAGTGAACTTACAACAAAAGCGCCAGAATTCTTAAGAAAGTTTAGGATGCTTAAAGACTCTACCAGCCCAAATGTTTCCTCTCTTTCTCTTTTGGAAATGCATCGAGGATTTCAGGATGAAATTTTGGAACATATTGCCACTTATATAGAATACGTATAAGACCATTCCGACACTGATCACGTGATTCAGTTTTTGGTCCATTTCCGACAACCATTACGGTCATAAGGTACTAATTGACACTGTTATTGAGCATAAAAAATGACAGTTCATTTCTGTCAGGGTTAACAGAGCTTTCATGCCATTTCTGACTTTATATTTGGTTTAGGGCGATACATTATAATAAATACTGGTAACATTTCCATCAGAGTTGACAGAGCTTACATGCCATTTATGACTTCTCATATGGTCTATGGTGACAGGTTACAATGCTGGTATACCAAGAAATGTGACTAGTGATAAATGGAATTGATAGACGCCTTACTAAGATATAACAAATTGCAATACCGTCTTTGCTTCTCCCACGTGCATTCTTGTGCCGAATTATCTCGCGCACAAAATTAAAGTGCCTGTGTACAAATGGGTTCAATATTGCAGAGACCTGATAAGTGCTTTCATACAGCGGTTGTTCATTTTCTAACGTGGGTTTGTCGTTTTGAGGTGGCATTTCACCGATAAAAATCGAAACTACTTGAAACCCGCACCCTTAAAAAAGGCAAACTCTAACCTTGAATACGACTCCTTTGACTGCAGAACAAATTCCCGTAGAGGGATGTACTTAGATAGGCAAGTCTATGGTAGTGATCAATACACACACACTGGAAGTTCTACTTTACTAATCGTATTGAAACTGTAATTTAATAATGTCCTTTGTTTTTCATCAATAAGTCTACAGACAGACTTGTATTAACTATATTTTCACAGCTCTATAGCAATATTTTGTGCTGGCAAAGAGAAATATATTAGCTGAAGTGTGAATATTATACGGAAAAAGTGAAATATAGCGGTTTATACACAAATTGTTGAGTGGTAAAGAAGCTGTTGATTTGCAAAGTATATTTAAAGAATTTATGGAGGTTAGAAACAGTGCCGTAAACCTGCCAAATAAATCGAATGTCGAAAATTTGACCAATAAACTAAGATCGTCGTATCGTTTGAGTGCATCATACAGGTTAATTAAAGAAGCGCAAAAACTGTTTTACGAATATTCCGAAACAAATTCAGAGCACACTGATACGTTGGTAGGTTTGTCAGTGACCTTATAAATGGAACGAAACAAACTCGGGTAGATTTTTGTGGCAAATAAAACTAAAGAGAAACTGCAGAATATCGTGCATGAAGGAGTACACCCTCAAAAGAAATTATGATAACTCGCCCACTGCGTCTGAAGAGCGACATTTTGAAGGGGAATGTGACGAGGATGTTCAAGAGCAGGCAAATTAAATAAATGCTTTCGAGTCATATGCATAAGAGTGGCATCGAAATTCAATTTTATTTATAGAGCAATATACAACGATGCAAAAAGAGGCAGTGCAAGTATGTGAGACAATTTTTAGATGCTTTCATGAAGCGCAAAGTGAATGAAATTTACGAGGAGGGGTGGTTTAATATTATTGGGTACATGCGACTTCCTGACACAGTTTATGTTGCTGTCTACTTGATGATGATGCATTTGACGTTTTTGAGGCGGACCCATTCCTGAAATATATTTTACTCAACACCGCAGTAGAAATTTGCTAAGGATACTCTGAGATAGATATAGTTAATTATTTGACAAGTGTTGGTTTACAGCTTCGTGTTTACCATGGAGAGTACTAGCGGGAGAGCTGCAAGAAAAACAGAGCAGAAAATGAAGCAGTGTTTCCGCCAATTAGATGAACGTTCGCACGTATGTATATAAGAAGCGCTATGGCATTGGTATGCAACAGATGCAAAGCTGCATTCCTTGGGAAATACGAACAATGTGGCAGAATATGGCATTATGAATATTGTAAGACATTCGTGATCGCCTAGGTACAGGACCCTGCCTGAAATGTGGTATCTGGTCCAAATCACGTTATTAACCCTGCCAGTCTTGTGAATCTGTGAATTCTATAAAGAGCGCTGAAGCAAATCGAATCAACGAACACCTGTCGCTACAAAAGCACGAGAAAATATCGCAACAAAAATCAAAACAAAACAACAAAACATAAAGAGATGAAATAATATCCAGGATGGAAGAGATCGCAGTGTTTGACCCTGACAAAATGCCAACAATAAAATACGTCATTGACAACATTTCGCAGTTAGAAGGATGCTTCGCCCTCCCCTTAGTATAAACATGGCTATAGTAACACAGCTAAAACAACTCGCACAACAGCATGGCATATACATAACAAGCCGTCTGAGAAAATCAGCCATACTTAAATTATTGAGACACATATTTGTGCTAAATCTACAACTATCATCACCACCAGCGGTTGCCATTGCAACGGTAGCAGCTTAAGCAGCAAGAACAGAAACAACAGTAAAACAAGCAAGGCAATTTGAATATAAACATAATATGCGAATACCTAAAGGTGGAAGAAAAACCTACATCCTTGAGGTAGTAGACACGTTTGAACAAAAGCGTCTTCGTGCGGAGATGAACAAAAACGCCGTCTCGCCTCTGCTATCGCTACCGAAGCGGCTGAGTATGTTGGTGCAAAAACACAAAGATCACCTGGCCGAATTAAATGTTCAAATGCGAATTAGCGAGTTGGAAAATCACGTGGCAAATATCTCATCCACATACACGACACGCAAAGACAGAAGAGAACTACTGGCAATATGATTCATGGAATCGTAACGGTGTAATAAAACTTTGGACATGTTGGTGTGAAAGCAGACATTGCTCTTAACGCGCTTTTAGTTATGCCGCTTAGTCATGACAATGATGGATTCAAAATTACCACCACGTGGATTCACAGCGGTGCCCGCATTGGATACTACCAATATCAGTTATAAATGTGACAAAATTTGACAACAGATGTTTTGAATGGACTATTTTGTCGGTTCTATATCCAGTCAGTGACAATTAAGACATACCGGTGACACCTGGGTAAACTCAACTTTGTTGATATCATGTTTCCTGTGCAGATTTCCAAAGTCACACTGTAGAAATTTGAAAAGCTTAACAGAAATACCGCTGTTAATGTATTCACCTACGACAAAGGCTTGTGTCCGCTTGCCTCATCTCCTCATGGTCAGCACAAACGAATTCTGGTTGATTTGTTGTTGGCTGAGCGAGATGATAGAAACATAATTGCTATAACATTACATTTCGATAAAGAATCTTGCTCGGCTAATTAACCGACATAGTGAGCACGATCATAAATCCTTTCCATGTATGTATTTAGCACCCCAAAACTGCTCACCAGTCATGACTTTTAATGGGAAGGTATCAGTGAAAAACACAGTACTCAGTCATGCCCGAGCCTGGTAAAACACTATCAAATTTACTGTAATACAACAAAAGATGAAAGCCCCGTATATCACTGACGCGGATTTTGATTGCCTGAATAATTTCTACACAGCCACATTCGTAGAAAAAGTCTTTATTGAAGAGCAAAGCCCGTCTGCTGACAACGATGAAAGTAACATTCCTGGAATTAAAGATCGTGACCACTGTCAAATCACTGGTACGTACAGAAGCGCAGCACACAAAGCGAGTAATTTGGAACTTCGAATTGACCCCAACAAAACTGAAATCCCTGTCGTGTTTCAGAAACTGAGTGGGTACAATGACCACTTGATCACGCACGTATCAGATTCATCTCGAACAACATGGAAAAATACACGACGTTCCGGCTGGCCAACTGCAGTATATCGATTCGTTAAATTTTCTGAATTCGTCCTTTGACAAGTAGGTGAGCAATCCGGCCAGTGCAGCTCTACAGAAAAAGGGTGTATCCGTACGAGTTCATGTCAGGTGAGTGTATTTCCGTCAGCGACTACAAGCACGCAATCCATTTTTGGATTGCATTTGGTGCAAAATCTTGAACGATTATCACGATCTGCATCTGAACACCGACGTGCTGTTCCTCGAGGATGTTCTTGAAATTTTTCGTGATATGACTATACACGTGTACAAGCTCGATCCCGCCTATTACGTCTAGTTACTGGGTATGGGCTGGGATGTTTTGTTGTCCAAAACCCAAAATCAAGTTTAGAGCTGCATACGAACATTGATCGAGTGATCACTTCGTGGAGGAATAATCAGGGCGAGTCATAAATACTCTCCTGCCATCAACCTAATCGTGTCCGGATATGACCGCGCTGACCCAACAGTTACATCGTGTATCTACTACAAGTAATATTTACGGTCGGGCCATGATGCAGCCATTTCCGGTTGGGGATTTCAGTGGATTGAGCCTGCGCACATTGACCTACAAAACGTGTGCACCATCACAACATCCAAAGTTATCACGGATAGTTATTTGATGTTGACCTGGAATATCCTGAGCATTTACATGAGCCACAAAACCTTAATTCGGTGGCCCAGAAGCGCTGTCAGTGCCAGTTAAGTGGCTGGTCCCGTAGCAGTGCTCGATCCTGGATGCAACTGGAAGCAAATGCATCGAATGTACCAATTCTTCGGACGAAGCACGATTATTTACTCCATGTGCAAAATCTCCAGTTGTATCTGCGATTGGCTATGTGTGTAACCAAAATCCATCGAGTGCTTGGATTTCGTCAGCAAGCTTGGATAGCCCTATGTATTCAGTTGAATACGAACCTACGCACAAAAAGCCACGGATGACTTTGAGAAGGACTTGTGCAAGCTCATGAACAATGCCGTGTTTTGGAAAAACCATGGAGAATCTGCGCATCTGTATGGATATTTTTGTTTGTGTCCTCGTGTAAATTTCCCTGGGGTTAGATTAAAATAATTTTAAATTATTTTGGACTTACCATTTTGCTAAAAGTGAAAACATAATCTCAACCTCTAGCTCAGGGTGGTATAATTTTCAGGATATATCTTCAGTCACATCTTGCGCCGGCAGATCACGGTCTATACTTATTACTTGTTGTGTTGTTCGTATTCGAATATGAAAATGACATCACCATCTGGTTTGGTTTCTGTGACTACGTGAGTGGCTGATCATGCCAATTTGTGCTCTGAACTGTCTGTTTCACACTTGACAGGAGATGCCCTTTGGGTTTGCTTGATCAACAGATGAATTGCTGTTTTTCTAAGATTTAAGCTGCTCTTGCTTCTGTACTGCCTCTACAAATCTCTTCTGTTCAAAATCTGTAGCTCCAGTGTGGATGAGACTCCACAAGTTGTAGTTATCAAGTGAGAGGTCTTCCCAATACTCGGGGTTAATGTTTGAAGTGTTTAAAGGATGACTTGAGGAAATCTCTGAAACGTTTTTCATGACCGTCCTGAGATCCGTTTTGATCATTCGGTTTGCCGTAGAAGATCTTTGGTAGTCGCTATCCTGGTATCATCGTGATGTGGTCGGCTCAGAGTGTGAATGTTTAAAATGATGGTCCGTGTGAGAACCTGTCTGTCTGGGATCCTGTCCTGCCCTCTTATCATAGTCAGTTTCCTCATGGGAAAATGGTTCATTTTCTTAGCATTTCGCGTGTACACCGTCTTGGTTTTGCAACAGGTTAAGTATACTTGTACATTAAATGCATTCCGAATAATAAAACATTAAACCCATGTCGGCTTTAGCGATCACCAAAATATCCAATGGCGTACAAAGTTCAGATGGAGATTCATTTTAGTAATAACGACATATTTGGCAACTGG
Organism: Megalonaias nervosa; assembly: GCA_016617855.1. Classification (NCBI taxonomy): domain Eukaryota; kingdom Metazoa; phylum Mollusca; class Bivalvia; order Unionida; family Unionidae; genus Megalonaias; species Megalonaias nervosa. The sequence goes on from JAECUM010018169.1 coordinate 47,326, forward strand.
AAATTTAGGGCTTTTGCGGTTGCCAGCAGATGCATGCTGACTTATTTTCAAGGTTGCAGAGATGACGCAAGGCAACTAATTGATGTACAAAGGAACATGCAGACAGACTCATTTGGCAATAAATCAAACTTATTCTACTTTAAAGCATTATAAATGCAAATACTGATTAATAATGCAAGGTATACAGCCGTGCTCCTGGGATTAAAACTTTCTGTGGCAACCAAACCTTAGGTCAGTGAGCGTTTAATTACATGACCTTAAATTTTATGACTCTCACATGCTTCATGACATTTGAGATATGAAAAAACTGTTTGCAAAAATGCACATTGCCTGTTTGACAACATCTTAGCTTCAAAGTTGATTTGATAAATACATTATGTTACTGACTGGAACATAATATCCAATAAACAGCAAATGTTTCTAGCATTGTTTTACTTGTTCTCATTTCCAAAACATTGTCAGTCCCAAAAGTCTGCTATACGAAAGAGAAATACAAGGGGGGGGGGGGCACGAAAAATAGACACAAGGACAAATAAAAAGACTTACATAAGAGACTCAGTTCAGTGGTAATAATGTTCCAATGTTATGTATATTTAATTTGCCTTGTTTGGTAGTCATTTTTACTTTCTATATTTTTTAAAACTTTCATTATAACTTTCATTATAAGTATGGATAATTGAATTTTGGATTTGGTCTTGTCCACAATGAAATTAATTTTCTACCTGACCTGAGTCATTGGTTTTTTCATTCTTTAAAGAACATAGCAAATATTTTCTTTGTGAGTGATGTGATGTGATTATGATTTTTAACGTAGCTTTAACAATTTTTCAGTCATATCGCTACGATGTCTGCAGTGTGGCAGTTTATAGTGATGTCTAGCACTGGGGCATCATGCCGCAGACATGTGGCATGATGTCCCACCCAGTCACATTATCCTGACACCAGGCCAACCAGTCCTAACACCAACCTCTTAATGCTGAGCGCCAAGCGAGGCAGCTGTTAGTACCATTTTTGTAAGTCTTTGGTATGACTCGACCGGGGATCGAACCCACGACCTCCCGCATCCGAGGCGGACGCTCTAACCACTAGAGTGTGGGTTGACTATTAAGATTATTGTCATAGCCTGAATCTAGGACTTTGTGTTTACCATTTTCTTTCTTAAAATGTTAGAAACAGATTTTCTAATAATAACCAAGATTTTGTCTTGTAAACATTTGAAAGCTTCAAGAATGAAATTTTCCATTAGATCATAGCTCTTTGAAAATGCTAATTGTGACCTGAGGTCAATTAGAGGACTATATAATCTTGTCTATTGGAAAAATTATTTATTCGCGCTATAGGATCTTGAAGCAGAATTATTGTTGTATCCATTACTTCATTTGGACTGGAATTTATTTATTCAAATTATTATTTCACTGATAGTACACTGCGCTCATCATATATAAAGACTTTAATTTGTCATCATCATCATCGTCGTCGTCGTCGTCGTCGTCGTCGTCAATCCCTTAACCAAGAGGTCGTTGGGGAACCACAGATAACTTTACAACCAATCAACCAATTCTCTCCATCTTTCCTGTTCTCTACTGCCCTTTGGGAATTTCCAGATCCCATGTCTGTCCACTCCTTAATGTTGTCTTCCCACCTCTTTTCTGACTGCCTCTTCTTCTGCACCATCATACTGTGCCTTGCAAGACTGTTTTTGCCAGTCCTGATGATCTTGAGACATATCAAGATCTTTTCTATTACTTATTTTAAGACCGCAGAGTCGTAATGGCATGCATACCCAACCATAATAACATGGTAGAAATTCAAACGCTTGCAAACATTGTAACCATCAGGTGGTCAAGTGAAAGCTTAGATCACCTTTACATACCCAAGGAAGTGTAATAACAATTTTAAGCAAAACAATTTCTGTACTTTTAACAAATAAAATGCAGCGAATTAGAAGTCCTTTAGTACAATTCAAGTGATATTATGTGTTCCTTTATATGCATATCAATATATTAAGGAAAAAAGCACGAATTCACGTGAACACTGTCTACTGTAAACCAGATACTTTAGTTCTCTAATAATTTTGTTTGTTTGTTTTTGATGGTTTTGACAGTACTTATAACCCTGTGGACTACATCATACAGATTAAATGAGAGATACATGTCTTTCCCACTGCTTCAGCAAGGCCGATGACCCAGATGGGCTTGTGTGGGTATTAAATCCACGACCCATTCACGAGCATGACACTTTACTAACTATAGCGGCTACTTTCTCTTGTGGCAATCCCAAGCTTGATGTAAAGGTCCACTCACTCTTCACGAAAATTTAGAAAAGTTTGTATGTAATAAAATATTATCTGACGATAATCCAAGAACACAGATCATAACAATATATACACAAATGGCTATACTGGCTTGCTTCTTTTTAATAAGCTTATTTTTCCATGCCAATAAAATCACATGACCCATGAATGGTGTATATTGGGCTTAATAAATAACATTAAATCTATGCAACTATCCCCTACTGCTACCATGTATATTTTATTTACACATCCAACAATGAAAATGTTATTAATGATAAGGAAGAATGAAGATTAATCAACCTTTGTCACTTGTCACCCAGCTGAAAGTGTTAGCCAACCACTTATTATACTTGTAGAAGTTTCTGATTTGCAATTTTCTTTTAATGTGTGTGCATGTCTATCAGATTGTGTATCATATATTCACACAAGATATTATATATATATATATATATATATATATATATATATAGTTATATATATATATATAGGTATGGTATATATATATATATATATATATATATATATATATATATATATATATATATATATATATATATATATATATATATATATATTCAGGATACGAAGTCAAATGACCTAGCTAACTGAACATGTCCAACGTATGACACAAGGTTGCTATTAATTATCATAATAATGGTTTGGTAATTATTTTCCCTATCGTTTAAATTCTTTATGTCCTCAAAATATAAGACAAAAGAGGTGTAAAAACTTATCTCCATATGTTCATACTTGTCCAAATTGAAACCAAAAAAGATTGCTCTATATTCTATTTATTAGCTGTGACAATGTTTTATCAGTCCCTCACACCATATTATTTGTTACTATTGTTATTTGACATTGTTTTATGGTAGACAATGAATTATATGTCTTCACGGTACAAATACATTTACAACAACTTATATACAGCATATATCCTAATTAAAAATACAGTAAAGTATAAAAGTACATAACTAAACTAAACCTAAAACACAACTATGGAGACCTATTCACATAAAGCTTAAATGATGAACTAAAACTAGACATCTTAGTGAATTAGGTTATGCATATTTTCGAAGTAATGAGTCTTCGTGTTCATAAATAATTAATTTTTAATGCATTAATGTTATAATTATAAACTGCTTTTGCTTGGGAAAGTCTTTGACATTATTGCCTGAAACAAACTAATATTTATAAATAAATAGTAAAGTAATAGCAAAGAATGGGGAGATAATGATAAACCAGAAGCAAACGCAAATGAACTGTAAAATTATAAATTTTCTGTTACATCATCTATGAATTATGTGAATATTCTATGACTTAAATTTACAATACCTTCTAATAACGTCGAATATTCATTTTATTATATTTGTTATTAAGTTTATTAAAAACGCATGGCATGGGCAATGAAAATCTGAAAATTATACTATATATATTCTGTAATGCAGAAGCGTATGAATGTACATAAGTATGTAACGAGTCCATGTTTCAGCATAAATTTTTGGGAAGAAATTTTTCAAGTTCACATCAAAATTCGTTTCAATTAGATTTTAAAACTTTGTTGATTTTTCATAATATCATTGCGGATAGCAATTAAAATTATGATCTTGAGTAGAAAATCACCATAAAAATCTTTCAAAAATGTGTAGAAACTTCAGTCATTTTAAATTTATGAAACTTCTTGCTGCTTGATTCCTGGAATTAGAGTGAAATCACTAAATACTCTTGAATCTTGAATATTATTCTGATCACAATTATTCTTCTTTAATTTCAATACGATTATGTATTTTTAGTACTTACTTTTAATTACTTTTAATATGATTGAACTTGTGAAATGTATATTTAAGTTGTATTGTGTGCTTGATATTTTCCCCATAATAGAGGGTAGGAGTTTGATTATTTTATTTAAGTACAAGGCCTGACCATGTTTACCAATTTTGGATTTTCTGGAAGCGAATGGGTTACATGAATTTGATGGGAAAATAACCTACATTCTGGCCATTGTATTGTGCCTTAGGTTTTCGTGTCAGGTTCTGATAAACAGATAAATGGTTGTGTTTAGATAAAATGTGAGAAACATAATTTTTAATTTTTTTTTTAAATTATAAACTAAAATTACGATATTCATTGACTGTTTGGAGTAAAATACTATCTTGAGGTTATTGTGAATTAATTCAAAGACATTCTTGATTAGATCTTTGTGATACATCAAGACTTTTGGTAAATCAAAACATTCAATAGTGGAATTGATTCAAAACACTCTAGGTTTGGGCTAGTGGTGGCAAAATTAGGATTATTTTGGATTTAATTCACATTACTGTAAGTTTCTTTCAAATGTTTGCTTTGTATTCTAGGGAAAAATTATTTGTTGAATTTTACAAGACTTGCTGGTTTTATTTCTTTTTGTTACTTATTTTAACACTAGTACATGAGAACATTTACCCTAAATACCCAAAACTGTGTGGCCCAAGTGTGGTTTTACATACCAATTAAGTCTACATGATGAATATTTCTTTAGAGTACCTGAGTCAATAAAAGGAAAAGAACGTGCTTGCTGATGTGGCAAGCAAATGTAAATTGTCCCTACCGTAATTTTTGCATGGGCACTACTCTAACATAGGAAGGTTCTTAAATTTTCAATTAAGGTAAATTTCTTTAAAACAAATTGATGCAAATGACGCATTTTGGGAGTTCTATTAAATGGTCAATTAGAAACTTTGTTTATTATGTGTTTGCATTATTAAAAATATAGAAATTCATAGTTATGTGCGATGCATCAGCGTTAGATCTTAGTGAGCAATGTAGGAGCATATCTGTGTAGTCGTCAAAGGTGACACTTTGTGCAACAAAGCTTTATTTTTATATTTACAATGCCCTCTGTTTTATCTTTATATACTTGTTTAAAGGTAAACATTATTATATCATGTTTATGTCCGCGTATCCATTTATTGTCAGTTATTTCCACCCAAGAACCTGAATTCATCTTGATATATCTTTACCACATACAGCATGATTTGTGCTCAACACACCTGCGCCAATTTAGATAGACATATTGCCCCTGCTGACATAAATAAGCCTACTGACTGTGGCTTGTAATGTTATAAGGTTATAATTTTCGCAATTAAAAATATTTAAATACTACTTGTATATTATCTTGAATATTCTACTGAATAACTTCATCAAGCGTTGTCGTTGATAACTGGATAAAATGGTTCTGATCAGAGTTCCTATGACCTAACCAACCAGCAGAAAGATACACTTTAATTTGAAATTGGTAAGCAACATTCATCTGACAAGTAAGCGCCTTTGAATATTTGTTTCCAAAAGAATTTAGTTTGGACTTTATCATGTACACAAATGGGGTTCTCCCTGATTTTGTTACTATTGTAGACTATGCATTACTCATTCACAACAATTGCTGTTTCTGTAGTAATTTAGACTTTTCAATGATATAGCGCTTAATTTGGGTCTCAGATAAAATGTCTAATTCAACAGAAAAATTTACCATTTTGAATTTAATATGGGGTTTAATCCTGTAGTGTGATAAAGGTTTAGTTCAAACACAGTTGTTACTTAAATTTCTAATAATTAATATTGCATATGCCTTATCATTAACATATTTTGTATATCTCCGATTCATAAATGTCATTTGTCAGGTTGTTTTTTGTTCATGACCAATGTCTGTCAAATAATGTCTGTCACATATGTCTGATCTATTAATGACTAGTATCTAATGATGTGCCAAATGTGTCTAGTTTATTGATACACAATGTACCATCGATGTGTCAGATATGTTTAGCATGCATTGTTCAATCAAAAATAATCTGAAATCTGGATCTGCAAATAATGCTTGTTCGTTAACAAAGCAAACTAACAAGAGATGATATAGCAAGCAAATAGACAAAGTATAATTGTCTATGAATGACACTGAGTGAAGTTTCGTTGACAACATCAACACGTCACCTTATTGATACGTACGTACTGTGCCGGACGCAGAGGGACTGTGCGCTCTGGTTCACCTTCTGCACATGTACTTGGCATTTCCGATACGGCACTATAACCAACTGAATGCTGGAGTTTCATTAAGTATATATTTCTTTTGCTTAAGAGATGCTAGAGATTGGTCCTTTCATTTCATCTGAAATAACTGTTTTGAACATGTTTCCTTTTTGCCCTTGTTGTAGAACACTACCACATCAATTTGCAGTCTCTCCGTAATCTTTTATTACATAGTTCCATTTTTGCAATCATTGAAACAGATATTTCAATATCTTTACCACTGAACATTAGTTTGGGTAGGCTATTTGCTTTTTTTTAAAGCCATCGAAACTTCCATAGTTAATAATAAAATAGTACTTGTGCCTTGGTTTACATAAAGCAGCAGCTCTAGTCACTTTTCTATGTGTACTTAGGTATCGAACACTATCAATTGTTTTAGCTTTGAATGATCATTTTCTATCCCAAGTCTTCTTGTACAAAATAGCTGGAGAACTGATAAAGATATAGTGATAAAAAACCTTTCGATTCATTCTCTATTAGTTAGTGCAAACATTGTTTTACTATTCTTTGTAACGTCACAAATTTTCAACGATTTTTTAGTATCGGAATATCTAGTGGTATTCGTAACATTGTACCTTATACAAAAATATATAGCTTCATTTTCAATATTTTGTGCATGACCATGTCCTAATCTGTTTTCTAAATTTATAATTCATGATACCTTGCTCAATTATTTTATCGTATCTGAATCTGTTAACAAAAAAATCTTTGCACATTATGAAAATTTTGTTTTCATTCAACTTGAAAGTTGATCAGTTTCTTGGAATATATTGATATCTTTTAAGACCATTTACACAAATTTTTAGGGACTCTCTTTACTTTCGTACCAAATGACACAATAATCTACCTAGTATAATCAATATACATGGACTTAGCATTCGAATTACTATCGGTAAAGTTTGCTCAAGTTTAATGTACCGCAGTGTGTATGTGTTCCAGTGATGTATTTAACTTAGGTATTTCCTTCATTGTGATGTCTTTTACGTTGGACTTACGTATTGGCTGTAAGTTGCCATTTATTATGTCAAAAAGTGTTGGGATACTTTCATGCGTCAGCACAAGCTGACAGAGCAAAAGTATCATCCTCTTTATTGAAATACTGGGTAACAACGTTGTTCTGTCTGTATTTCATTCAAGCAGCTAATTGTCTTGGTTCTGTGTTCATGTACAGAGAGTAAGGGTTTCAACAAATGTAATTCATCGCCAGTTACATCCCCGATGAACTTTTCCAATGTAGAAGATTATATGAAATTTCTATTTAAACTTAATTTTTAATCATCCAAGTCTGAAAGCTCCAAAAGACTTTTAGTTTTTATAATTATTAGTTTACATAGTCTACGAACTGTTGCGGTTAAAAATGGTATCTTCACAGAAGGAGCCGGCGCTTCCTGATACGCGAGCGAACGTGACGTATCGGGAGAGGAATGAACTAAATTAGGAATATAGCGCAAGGAATTCCCGATACGACAAAATATGAAATTTGATAATTTGGACATTTAAGAATATGAAATAACTGATTTTGCACCTCCAGTCAATCAAGTCATCAGTTTTTAAATAAACGGAAAAAAGAGAAAACCAAATAAATCCAATTAACTTAAAGTTTTAACTTGTTGAAAAGAATTGCAATAATACTATGCATTCCAATGCATTTTATACCGTAATCTCGTAATTTTAAGAATGTATTTTTAACCTTAATAAGTCACAAATAGCAAATAAGCACACAGGCATATCAAATGTTTTGTTTGGGCCACACATAACGGAAATAACTCTTTGAGCAATATTGCACGTATCTGAGATGTTAATATAGTGACTTTGCCCTTCAGCTTTACTTCTAATCTTCTAATACCATTAATCTGTTAACATAATAATTATTTGGATATGTTACACTTTATTTTCCTAGTTTCATTTATTCTTCAGGTTGGTAAATCAAAAGTTAAAATAAAGAAATGTACTTTTTATATTAAATCTTACCCTACAAATTGGACAGCTTCACTCTCTCCTTTTTCCCAAGCATCGTCTCAAAGTGAAGTTGGTACCACACATCGTTGCCTTTCATCTATTGGCTATAGCATGGTTAGAAAATCCACAGCTCGGGAGCCCAGGACAAACTAGAAAGTAATGCCTGGCAACCATTTTTCTCAATTTGAAAGCACAGCCGGGCCACTAAAATATATTATTAAAAACAGGTAATGTTAGAAATGATAAGGAACATTTAACCGTTACATCGGTTATCATGGTATTTACTAACATATAACATGTGCACCAATAATCTCAGTATAATTCGTACTTGTGTTGGAGATTATTTTTGGCACAAAGCCATAACAATACACGGTTGATGACTGCTCATTTTCTATTAGTTAACCACTGTCAATACTAGAATACCAATTCATCGTAAATCCTAAAAGAAACAAGGCTAAATAAAGTTTTTCCGTTGGTGAAAACATCGACCTGGTAGCGGTTTCTTTGATTTTGAAGTTCGCACTCTAAGACACTTAGATCTAGCAGTAATGTCTTGCTGGTCTGTTGAAGAAATGTATGTTTCGGTTTATTGCATGTACCACGTGACAGCTGTTTTTCTTGGCTGACTGAACTAAATGACATTGGCAAGTTTAGAATCGAATCAGTCACAATTTTTGATGCATATTCTTTGGCGTGTGGGGTAAGGGCTACAATATAAACACTAATCCCACGGGAAAGAAACATGCTGACAGTTGCCCAACACTTAATTACAGACCAAAGATAACGTGCTTTAATTGTATAGTGTTGACTCTGTTAAAGTGAACAAACTCTTAATTCAAGACATAGGACTACTCAGATCGTGACCAGAGCGATACGTGATGCAGAGGATCCAATCAGGCATTGAATTGGGCGAATCGACTCTATCAGGTGGAGCGTTAAGGGTCAGAGGCGCTGCACTTTGCCTAAGGAACCCTATTCTCTGTCAGACATTTCCATCCCACACGAATGGATGACACGGGTGGTCTTGACCCACAACCCTTCCTCATCAAATACAGTGGACAAAACTTAGCTTCACTTAGAGCTCCTGAGTCAGCGTAGCATCATCCTGCCACGATCAAACAAGTAGTAAATGGACGGACAATGTGACTTCGCACCGCACATTTTCAAGCTGTTGTACGTCATAAGAGTACTCCTGGGCGAGTCATGTTTGTCACGCGCTTATGCACTTTTACTAAACATTCAAGCATCCATAAATCTATGAGGATATGCTACGATCTGTAAAAACAAAGTAAAGAACTGGTCTTAAATCATGACCATATTACTGTGATCACTGACTTTGGAACACAGTTATCCAGGTCAGCACCAATATTTTAGTCCTCAACTTCAATTCAAGGGTGTTTTTCTTTTTCTTCAACTTCACCCAAAGTATTTGGAGAAAGATCAAACAGCTTGGATTGATGAACATCTACAAGACGTAGGAAGAGTTTCTGATGCATTTTTGAAATGCCGGTTGGTTTGGACTTTCTACTTGTGGATGACGTCTTGGATGGCATGATAGTCCTGCTTACTAATACCCCATAATGAAATATGACATCGGAGTAGTGAACAATACAATAGATGTACCTACCGATCTATAATATTATTAACATTATTGAAACAATAGTAATTTCATATCTGCCCCTGGTAATGTGATCTTCTAACGGGTCTAGATATATGGCCCAGTCTGATTGGCGAGCAAGAACGATAGCTTCTAAATCGATCGGAATGGTAGCAGTAAGGCGTACTAGGTAAATGTATAGTTGTGTTATCTTCAGGTAGCGGGCAGAGTCCAGTATGAGCCAATATAGCGATGTGTCATACATTGTAAATCTCTCAATAATATATGAGAAGAACAGACGGAAAAATTCAAAAAACACATTTTTTCCCACAAGTATAAGAAGTTTAGAAGCGAGGAATTGAATGCGTTAGTGGCTTGACACCAAATACACGACATAGACCAAATACATACATCTCAGGTAGGTAATTATCTATTTATAAGGCTCATAATTAAATTTTCCCTCACGAGAGAGAGAGAGAGAGAGAGAGAGAGAGAGAGAGAAAGAGAGGCAATATAGGGATCTCTGCACTGTATTCACTGATGATTCAACGTTCACTGTTGCTATAGCCTGTATTATATGAACTCCTAGGGCTCTTAACACTTTATGTTTAGATGATATAGTGCCATTCATCGAATGTTACATAAGAAAACCCAGGTTCTTTTTGCACAGCGCTTTACCAAGGCTGAATAGGGAGTTTTTGTTTCATTCTGTCATGCCGAATGAGTATGACGTTATTAGTGCCGAAAGGCAGAGTCCAGAAACATCATTGACGTCATCATCGACAACGACACCTGGAAGGACCGCATAGAAAGGATCCCTGAAGCAAATCTGACAATCAACGTTAGTTAAAGTGACTTTTGCCGAGCTTGTGCTGCATTTTTGGGCAGGTTGTGGAACATAATCAACTAAAATCTATAGAAGTTAAGGTTAAGGTTAAGGCTATTTCTGAGTTACCTGCGCCTATCAGATTTTGGGTATAGTTGGTTATTTTCGAAAAGTTTGCTCTGAGTTTTCCATGATTGTTGAACCTCTAACAAATTTGTCAAGTAAGAAGATCGAGTTTCACTGGTAAGACAAATGTCAGGAAGCTTTTGATAAATTAAAGGCCATACTCAAAAATGCACCAGTTCTTTTAGTTTTAGATTTCACTCAAACATTCACAATGTCTGTAGATGCAAGTGGCGTAGGGATTGACTGAGGTTTGTTACAGGACGACAGCGATGGTGTTGATTATCCAGTGTATAAATTTAATAAGCACAAGAGAAATTATTCCACGACTGCAAAGGGGTGTCTGGATTGATGATGGCCCTGCAACACTTTGAGGTATATGTTAGTGAGGCTCCTTCTCCAATTATTGTCTTCAGCGATCCCCTTAACTTTCATTAATAAAGTGAAGAACAAGAATCAAAGATTGTTACAATGAAGCCTTTTGTTACAATCATATAAGATTTATGTCGGGCACATCAAGGGAAAAGACAATTTGATTGCAGTCGTACTTGTACATGCATTTTGACATTTAATAGGAGAAAGTTGTATTGCATAAATATTTCTTCTCTTTAAGGATGACGGTGTTAAAGATATCTGCATTATATATTAGTTTAATATATAGTTTTATTTAAGTCATTTGGGTTTCATAAAATTTATATTTCAATTCGTTAAAGTTTTGACTGGCTTGTGTTATATTAAAACTGCAGATATACAATACGGGTAGAATTTCATTCATAAAGGCCGATTGTCAACATCAAGCAAACAACTATTTTAGTCAAAGTGCGCCACACATTATTTTAATGTAAGTCATATCAACATAGCATGATACTAGGATTACATTTATTCTGTAGAGATATCATGCACGCCCCAAGTTGTTGATTGGCTCAATAATTTGACAAGGTCAGAACATGAATGTTAAATTATTCACAATCAAATGATATAGATATTCGAGAATTTTTTAGTGCTTTATGTTTTGTTGATTTCGAGTGCACATAGAGACGTTTCATTCGTCAGTTCATATGCCAGTTTTGTAAGAGTCGTGAGAGGAAATTGTAATTTATTTATAATATATTCACTGGACTTGCAGAGTGGAAAACATTTATCCTAAAACAGACAGGACCTTGAGAATTATGTGAAATTATTCAAGGATTTGAACACTGAAATAATTTCGAAGCCTTCAAGGATTTAATGATATTATACTTTCACTGAATTAACTTGAAGTACAAACGTTTTGATTTAGAGCGGTGATTCTTTACTGGTGCTAGCACTTTAGTACATAAGTGCATTAGAACATTCATTTGGAATATCTTTTCATAGTTTCCGGATTGATGTGAAATTGGTATTAAAATTGATGATAATAGGAATTCATACACTGTATTTTAATTCTGTCACTTTGTTTGATTTTATATTTTTGGTGGAAATAAATTTATATATATATTCTAAGCAGAAATGAAGTTAACTAGCCATCAACGACAAGAATTAGCAGTTTAGGATCAGCATTTATCTTCTTGTGGAAGATGCATTCTCATATACAATTGCCTGTGTTAGGTCAAGAGAGTAGAGCATTGCTTCAATTCATACCCTTAACGATTTTGTAATCTTGACATATTATCCACCTACATCATGAATTTGTTTGCAATGAATATTTTGTTTGCATTTTTCGCAGTATTTTCTGACTGCGACTCCCGTTGATACATCATCATTATAATTTTTCAGGGCATAATATCCCTATCTAAAGATGTTGATAGAGAAAAAGTTAGTGAATATATACTCTTAATTTTAGCCAAGGACAATCCAGACGAAAAAGAGTCACACCAGACCAATAGGACAACTATTAGGATTCTTCTGGATGATATAACGATATTGATCCAAAGTTTCTGGATCAAATTCTTACAACAAGAACACCCGAAAATATAACTGTCAGGACTGAAATATTCACAGTAACAGCGACAGATGCAGATGAGGATCATAATGCCAATGTGACTTTTTCAATTGAAAACAAAACTAATGCTGGTGGTTATTTTGGCATCGTCAGTATTGGAAAAACGTAGGCAGAGTTTTTGTAGCCAGAAGACTTAATGATAGTCAGGAATGGTGCAACATTACAGTGATCGCCACTGATCAAGGCACGCCACGGCGTAGCTCAAACACTACTCTTCACATTGCTATTCTAGATGTGAACCTACAAGCTCCTAAGCTGGGTAATGTGCCCGAAACTACAAAAGTACAAAAGTTTTTGAGGTAAGAGATTGAAAATCTGTAATGCATAAAATGCATCCTGTGTATGTCCTTGTACATCTGTGTTCATTTTTATAATGCCATGCATAATAATTTATTTCCTTAATTGCTAGTTTTATATAACTAGAGCATCATTGTTGGGCATATGAGCCATATTCGCTAAAGAATGAGGTCCGTTACTATTTGGCTGGACATTTTTGGTAACCTTCTTTGTGTTATTTTTCATTAGGTATCTTTGTTGGCCCTATGTATGTCCTTCACATGATCTTTCCGGCTACCCATCGAGCGTTCCTCAAATGTGCATATGAGGGAGTCTAATCTAATTTTTCAAATGTAATATCTTTGATATACTTCATGGCTTTGGTATTGGAACTTTAAACAAAAAGACGACACGGCAGTCTAAAATAAATGAATTGAAATTAAAGCCGAATTATCTCACATACCGGAATATAACGAAGTATTTATTCTGAATTTTCTTGAAATATTAAACTCTTCGAATGCATGGGCAAACAGTCGCGTATATCCATTTTTCAGGGAATTCAGCAAGAAGACGAAGATAACATTTGTATACGATAGCACTGCAGATCACGTAACCGACGATGGAAACGTAGAATCATTTAAGTAAGTACCTAGTCCCAACTTCACTTGAAATCTCAAAATGTCTCTCTCCAACTGAGATTATTAAACATTTTTCTTATCAGCTACACACACACACACACACACACACACACACACACACACATATATATATATATATATATATAT
>JAECUM010018170.1:0-90431 GCA_016617855.1 Megalonaias nervosa
GCCATACATACAGATGACTGTTATATATGAGTTTATGTCCTGAAAGTAAATTATGCCACACAAGTATTTAATGATGAATAATCTCTATAATTTCTTGTGAATGAGAAGCAAAAACTGAAGTGAAATAGGCCAGTTAGCAATGATAATAAATTTTGACAAATGTGATCCATTTCCAATTAATGGGATCCATGATGAATTAAATTGGATCCATGACCAATTAATGGGATTTGTGACCAGTTAATGGGATCTGTGACCAATTAATGGGATCCATGACCAATTAATGGAATCTGTGACTTGTGTTCGAAGAGTAGCAATGGTATGCTGAGGTGACATTATAGTGAGAAATCCCTGTACTTTGTATTCCAACAATTTTTTTATCATTTGACTTTGAAAACGGGATATTCTTCGCTGGAGTTTTTCCCACGCCTATGTATGTGGTCATCTCAAAATGTTTTAAAATTGTTTATCTTCAGACAAGAAAGAAGGGTCAGTCAGCAGTGATGCAGCTAATTCACTGAAAAAGAAAAGCAAAGAGGAAAGTGTGAAACACAAGTCAAAGACAGGTGAAGACACTTCAAAAGCTGTAGCCTCCAGTACTGAGTCTGTTGCTGATGGTGTGGTGAAACATCCAAGCCATCAAACGAAGAAGAGTAAACAGAAAACTAAAAAGGGAAAAATTGTTGTGAAATCGAAAGAAAATGAGGAAGAGGTTTTCAAAGAAAAGGAAAAAGTGAAATACTCAGAAACGAAACAGATAAAATCTGAATCATTAGAACTTAGCTCTAGTACATCTAAGCTTTTTTTTACTGAAGATGAAAAATCTGAACAGGAATTACAGGAAGTGACAGAAAGAGAAAAAGTCCAGAAAAGCCAGCTAACCGCTGAAAAAGGTTCAGCTGAAATGAAAACACCCCAAAAAGATGTTACAGTGGAGACTGAACCCGTTACAAGGGGGTGCACCCCCACCAAGGACTCATCAGTGAAAACACACACTGCTGAAGAATCTTCAAGAAAGACTGAACTGCTGAAATCACCATCTTCTCAAGAGATTGTAAGACCTATGCAAGATTCACCAAATGAGCAGGATTCTGATGAAAAAAAATACACAGGACAATCAGAACCTACAAAATCTGTTAGTATATATTAGTCTTGAACATTGGATTCAGTTTTTCTGTAATATGGCAAAACACTCTCATAAATTCAAGCATTTATATAATTCAAGCATCAGTTACTTAAGTACTAGTCATTAATTTTCTGCAACCCCAGAGAACCACAGAATGATGGAAAACTCTAACCAAAAACTTGGTTCTAGAACACTTCAAGTTTATAAAGTTACTGTAGTTAGTTTCTTTATAGAATGAGTCTTACAGCTTAGCATAATCAAAGTTACTATTGTAAACCTAATTCCTCTACCTTTAAGAGAATAGTAAAAATGTATCATTGTCTCTCCACTACAGATATAACAAATTGTAATTCTGCCTTTCTGAGGTTAATTATTTTAACTTCCTTTACCAGAATTTAATGCAGCATATATAATAAATTTTTATATATTTGTTAATGAGATAAATTATTTACTTGAAAACTAGTACTTCCCAATGTTTCACGTTTCTTCAAAATTTGAATTTTTTTGGTAGGTTATAAATATTTGCCATTGTTCCTTTTAATTGTGGTGAAATTAATGTTTCCATTTAATTCTTTTTAAATTTTATTCAGTAATATTCTTTTTCTTCTTCTTCTTTGTGAAACCCATTATAAATTATATTGTGTGTTTACTTCTCTTGGTTTGTCTATTATATTAATGTCAACTTTTCTTCATTTTTTGTTCATTTGGGAGCAATCACCAAAGGTATCACCAAACTTTTTTTTTAGCTTACCTGACTGTAAGGCCAAGTAAACTTATGGCATGGTCCTTCATCCATTGTGCATCATCTGTCATGCTTCATCCATTATGCATCATCTGTCATGCATCATATGTCATGCTTCATGCATTGTGCATTATCTGTTGTACTTCATTGGTTATGCATCATCTGTCCTTCTTCATCCATTGTGCATCATCTGTCGTGCATCATCCATTGTGCATCATCTGTCATGCTTCATCCATTGTGCATCATCTGTCATGCTTCATCCATACACATTTGCTGTTTGCATTTTCTGACAAATCACTTGCATCAAATTTGACAGGAAATGACAGAAAGCATCTCAAATGGTGCCAATTGACCATCAAATGGGGCAACTGTTACTACGATCAAAAGAAAAAACAGCTTTAAGATGACTTCTTAAGAACTACTCTATAAAAGATGACCACATTTGGAGCTATTTCAGATTTGTTCAGATGGTGCAGATTTGCCATCAGATGTGGCCTTCTTTATTTTAAAAAAAAACTTGAAAAACCTTTTTAAGTGGCTTATTACCAAACACAGCTTAACAGAATTTGAACAAAGTGTGATGGAAAGCATCCTGGCATGTAAGTTTTTTTCCAGTTTGATGAAATGGTGCAAATCCACTGTCAAATATGGACACCATTACTTAAAAGGACTGACCATTAAATAGCTTTTTCACAAAAAGCACGCGGTGGAATTTGACCAGATTTGACAGAAAGCATCATGGCAAAGATGTCTTTTAATTGTTTTAATCGATTTCAATCTGCAATCAATATACTCTCATTGCATATACTAGAAAAATGTTCCAACAGCTTTAAACTTAATAGAATTGACTAATTTTAACAGAAGGCATTCTGGCATGATGTTTCAACTTTGTTAAAATATTCTGCTTCCCAAAAATGTAACAAAATTTGATCGAAAACATCTAGTAATAGATGGTTTTCAAGTGTTTGCAATTGAAACTGATCTGTGATGAGATATGGCGACCATTACTACAAATAAAAATATCTTTCAGCAACTTAAACAAATTTTTGTAAAATCTATACAGATTTTAAGACAACCACTAATCACAGTTTTTACTGTATTTGACCCCTTCCCCAAATTATTCTGTCATGAAAAAATGTACAAATGATGCTGATTCTTCATTTAATATGGCACCCATTACTAAAACAATAAAACCATTTGAATGACTTTCAAAAACTACTGGCCTAGTGGTTAGAGCGTTTGCCTCTGATACGGTAGGTCACATGTTTGAACCCCGGCCGAGTCATACCAAAGACCTATAAAAATGGTACTAACAGCTGCCTCGCTAGGTGCTCAGCATTAAGAGGTTAATGTTAGGACTGGTCTGCCTGGTGTCAGGATAATGTGACTGGGTGGGGACGTCATGCTACATGCCCCAGTGCTAGACATCGCTATCAACTGCCACACTGCAGACATCATAGCAATATTACTGAAATTTTTTTAAAGCTATGTTAAAATCCAAACACACACACACACACACACACACACACTCAAAAACTACTCCTTAGAATTTAATTCAATTTGATGAAGGATCTTGGCAAGAAGACTGTATAAAAATGATGTAAACCCAGCATCTGCTTACTACTTAAAATATATTTTTTTTGTAATAAGTTCATCTTAAGTACAGCTGAACAGAATTTAACCAAATTTGACAGAAACAGTCTTAGCTTGAATGCCTGAGACATTTATGGAATGATGTGCATCCTGTATAAAAAAAATGGTGGCCATTACTAAAAATAGAAAAACATGACAAAACTTTATTGCAATAGAATTTGTCCTACTGTAAAGGAAAGCATCTTGGCAGAGAGATCTGTCAATATTGACAAATGCCATCAAATATGGATGTAGGTATTTTTTTAAATTTGAAATGTTGAAATAGATATTTTCATAACACACTCAATCAACAGCATTAGAATTAGTTTCTTAGAAGACAGCTTACTAATCCAGATTTGGGGGCTATCTGCTCTTGTATTTGGCAATTGGGCAGACATCAGCGAGGTGTGAAACTTCAGAACTCTGTTTAAAATAACATCCACTCTGTTGGCATGGTTGCCAACTCTCATTATCTATATTTTTTACAGTCTTCCTCAGGAGGTTGGGGTTGGGGAAGCTGGGGGTCATCATTGTTAGATATGGCCTCCTCCTCTGTCACAACATTCACCAGTCAAGTGGGTAAGTATACTGTGTTTCTCTAGCTTTTCTTCAGAGGCAGCCTCAGATCCCATTGTCTGGAATTAAAGGGGTCTTTTTCTGATTTAGGGGGGCCCACTAATGTTCTGGTAAATATTAACTACGTCATTTACACTTAAAAAGTGTTTATTATGTTCTTACTTATAAAAAACAATGCTGACTAGTCATTGTAAAAAAAAACAATGCTGACTAGTCATTTAAAAAAAAACAATGCTGACTAGTAGTTGTAAAAAAAAACAATGCTGACTAGTCGTTTTAAAAAAAACAATGCTGCCTAGTCATTGTAAAAAAAAAACAATGCTGACTAGTCGTTGTAAAAAAAATTGCCTTTAGACCATCTAGCTCTTGTAAATTTTGCATCAGCTATAATATAAGATTAATATTTATCAAATGACTTATTTATAATGTGTTATATGATGAAAAGTATGATTGAGATAA
Organism: Megalonaias nervosa; assembly: GCA_016617855.1. NCBI lineage: Eukaryota > Metazoa > Mollusca > Bivalvia > Unionida > Unionidae > Megalonaias > Megalonaias nervosa. Next base: position 4,533 of record JAECUM010018170.1, read on the forward strand.
AGAATGCAAGTCTGTGTGTGTGTGTGTGTGTGTGTGTGTGTGTATATATAGATCTGTGTATGGTAAGGTTAATGGTTTAAGACAGAACTTTCTTTGCCTTAAGATACATTTTTTATGCTTTTTATAAAGGAGCAATGTCTGATTTTCTCCATTCATGTATATGTATTATATGCATGCATATATGTCTGTGTGTATGCATGCATATATGTTTGTGTGTACGTATGTATATATGTCTGTGTGTATGTTTGTATGTATGTATGTGTGCATATATGTGTGATTCCACAAGTCTTTGTCTGAAGAGAAATCCTCTCTAAGAAATCTTCACTGAAATAAGATATAATTTTTCAGTTGCTTATGATTTATAATTTTAGTTTTACTATATTAAAGTGATAATCTATAAACTGGTCTCTGGACTTAGTAATTATAAGTCGGACATGTACTTTGACATTATATAAGTCGGACATGTACTTTGACATTATTTTCTTGAGACATGAAATTGTAAAATAATAAATCCACAGGAGTAAGACAAATTCAAATTATAAACACTGCTGTTACTTAAAAAAGGATAATCAATCCTCCTGATGAAATACCAGATTTCATGTGAGACCTTCAGTGTAATGACACTCAACAGGAAAAATAAGACAAGGTAGTCCTAACTGCCCACAATACATGTATGTCATTATCATGTATATAATGTGTGTCATTTAGGGTATAATAACAATGTTTAAATGCACCCATTTAAATTTTATGTTGCAAAAATGTGCAAAAACACACTTTGAAGAAAAGAGTATGTATGACATGTAGATTTATGACATTCAGTATACAATGCTTCCCTTTTAGAATGCTGTTCATGGGAACTATAAAAGTGAGGAACCTCATACTGAGGTCTGTATCTAATTATATTGATAAATATATCATGCCCAGCAAGGTCAAAAACTTTATAAGATCAACTTGTATCCAACTAATTTACCTTGATCCAAGGCAGTAATCCATTTATATGTTGCTGATACCAGGGTTGTCTGACAGGATTAGTTTTCTTAGAACCCTGATCGATTTTGGTGAATTAAATTGTAGGTTAATAGGTGCATCAAGTGATTGTCATAAACTTGTGTTTGAAAGAAGCTTGGACAGAGTTGGTAAGATAGACATGGTTGTTGGTGTCTTCTTTGCTACCTGGCTTGTGAGTGGGAGTAACATTTACCAATTTCCATGTCTGGGGAATCACTGAGGTGAACATGCTTTGAATATATATGTAAGCTGTTATTAGATATTACTATTCGCAGTAGCCCCCAGGAGATGTGGTCCAGTATTATATAGGCTTTTGTTGATTTCATTGTTTGAGTAGTTTGAACAGTCCTTAGAAATCTTTCTTTTGATATTTGACAGTGGGTTTCCACCAGAAGACTTCTTGTGGCATCTAGTTGGTGCTAAGTGAAAATGGTGTTGACATGACATTTAGTAGGGCCACCATGGCAGCCATTTTGAAAATTTGGTATTGCTATTCCTCCTAAATGGAAAGTCATTTGACATTGCGTTTTTGCCAGAATAATTATGATATGTAGATGGTCCTGAATGGTGCCAATCTAATCTCAAATATGACTGCAATCTTAAAACTATTGTAAATGTTGTTACTCTTCCTAAATGGAAAGTCACATCGAGATGGGGAAGTCACCAAAAGACATTGTGGGGTCTAGCTGGTCCTGAATGAAAATGAAGCTGAAATGATGTCTTGATGACCAATGTCTTGTTACTGCTACTTCGCCTGAATTTATGATTATATCAATCTAGGATTTTTTGCCAAAAGACTTTTTATGAAATCTAGTTTAATCCAAAATTAAAATTGCACCCTAGAGACATCCAGTATGGCTGCCACAATAAACATATTGAAAAGTTTATCACTAAATATCCTGAATGGATGGTCTTATTGCATTGGGTTTCCACCAAAAGTCTTCTAATGGCATCTAGCTTGTCTTAAAAAAAAAAAATGGTATCTTATATCCGGTATGGCTGCCACAGAGGCAACTTTGAAAAACTGATTGCTCAGTATCAGAGGTAGTTTCAATGATCAGTAGTTAATACGAAAAATGGTGTTATCTTTAAGTTCTGCAAATTCTTTTTGGACTGTAGAGCATCATTTGCGTCAAGGGACTCCCATTTCTTTATTCAATGAAGGGAAAAATAGTTTCATATTGTTTTTATAAGGTTCAAAGTCATTTCATTAACACATTAATACATTTCAGGAGGTGGGTTGAATGCAGTGTTGGAGACTGTGGAGTCCACATTGAATATACCACCCCCAGAACAGTTTGTGGACGATTCTGCCGAAAAGGAGAAAGATGAAAAAAACAATTCTAATGATGGTCAGTTTAGTGAAAGAAAATCAAAACTTGATGACAGGTTGGGGTATAGAGGGAGGATTAAATGAATTTTGTTACTTTATAGTGAATAGATCTCTCTGTATAAGCTCAGATTGATCAGTTACATGCCTGATTGTTTTGATAGGAAAGTCTGGGATCACAGTTATACAGGCCTAATTGGATTGTGTTAAAACCCTATCTTTCACATCACTGTCAAAACAAACGATGCTGAACAAAGTTTGTGGTACATTTTTAGTGTTTCACTGTGCCTTTTTTAAACTTAAGAAGCGAAATCTACATGGAAATTTGATACATGAGCACTCACGGTTAAACTGAAATACGCATCTTTTTAGTACACCCCACCCCAACCTCTTCCAGTTTGCTACCTAGGGGAGTTATCTAGAAATCCATTAAATATATCATGACTGCATTTAATAAAGTTTGGTTAGAATGTATTTACAAATTCGTCAGCAGTTGAAGTTTTCATAATTTGATCTTTGAATTTCACTCAGGGGAGATGTCAGAAAATATAACCACTCTCACCAATGCTTACCACATGGGTAACCTATCTACCAAGTTTCTTGAATTTCCACCATGCAGTTTATGAGGAGATAGAGCTACAAAGAGATGTACAGACAGAAGGGTACCACAATATCATCCATTAATGTGTGGTGATAAATATATGTACATATTTTTGCATATAATCATCCTGAAAGTTTGTAGTCATCATTTTACAAACTAATGTTAAAATCAAGTATTATCATGATGAAATTTGCAATTTTCAAGCTGTTTCATCATTCTGATCAGTGCCATGATTTACAGTAGAAGTGTAGGTTTTCTAGGAAAACAAAATTATTGCTGTTCTTCGTTTTTCTCTTTTAGCAGATGACACCCAGGATAAATCAGAAGAGAAAGAAGCCATTAGTACAGAGCCTAAAGGATCTGACTCAGAATCGGTGGAACAACCCAATTCAACCAGCAAAGCTCAAGAGCCACAGCAAATGCAGGCAGCCAGCAAGACCAGTGGTGGTGGTGGTGGCTGGTTCTCTTCATGGGGGGTATCCAGTATCACTGGAATTGTTCAGAACACTGTAAGTTTCTTGTATGTTGTTTTGTTTTACTTTGAAATATGAGCCTCAGAAAGGTCAAATTTGTATGTGTTACTTATTGGCATCTCAGTTACCCCAACTTTTTTATAATTTACAAATCAAATTGGTTTCTTTTAAATGTACCACATACATGCCAACCATTGCACTTTTTGGCATAATCATGAAGCTCTTTATCAGCAAATTACATTTTCCACAAGACTGCATGTGGATTATGCTTTTTTACTACATTAAAAAAGGAGATAAAAATAAAGCAGTAAAAACTTGTTTTTGTCATTTTATTTTTATCTCTTTAATTGCACTCATATAAATTTGAGAATATTCTTAAAAAAAGGTGACTGCTGCGTAAGAATAGCGTAAGAGTACTTTCCTTATTTGCTATTTGTAGCAACTGTATATGACCCATTTCCAAGAAAACAGACAGGTTTCTTCAAAAGTGCAATATGCCTAATAGATTCATTTTATTGACAAGCTAGTTAGTTAGTGAACCAGTCTATATTTTTAAAGAAAATGGTGCCAGATCTTAAGGGAAACGCTTTATGGTGTGAGTTGTGGATGTTATATGATGGAAAATGTTAGATTGATCTTTTCAAACTTCAAAACATGTCAGATCAGAAAAGGTGATAGATCAACACCCCTTTACATACTTTAAAAGAAGAACATGAGATTAATGTAATACATAACTGAGCATATGACCATGATCATTGCAGAATTCCAGTTCACAATCATTCAGCGAAAGTTAAACATGTAGACTAGTTGAGTGCTGAATATAAATTAATTTTTCACTATATTCTGTGTTTGTATTCTGGTTCTAATCCATATGGAATTTGGCCTTTGTGGCAAGAATTTTGACCAGCTGCAGAATCAGTTTAGTTGTAAAAGTGTATATTTATATATGTGCTGTAATTCTGGCATGCAAGATATAGATTACACTTTTTATGCCCAAATTACGCTTTTTTGCCGCTTATAATAGCAATAATTATGCTTATATCTCTCGGAGGGTTGGCATGTGTGGTACCATCTGGTCTCATTAATGAGTTTTGTGCATTCATATTCATCGATAAAAGCTTTTCTTGCCTCACCTTCTAAGCATAGTTATCACTGTTCTTATGTCACTGGCATAGGCATCAGCATTAAGTTTTTGCATTTTAGCTCAGATTCACTATTTTGTTGAATGTAGTCATGAGGCCTTTTGGGTGTATACCATGTATGGGCATTGCTTATCACAGGAAAAAAGGCCACAATTAACTACTTTTCTTGTTTCATTGACTTTTCTGATTATTTGAAATATGCCTCAGTGAAGCAGGCAGGTTATTGTATTCTGCAAAATTCTTGCATTTGAAAATTTGAGGATGTTAATGGTGTTTTTTCTGTCACATATTCAAGTTATACCAGACAAGTAGGTAGATTTGGTAAAAAGAATATATGCCAGACAAAAAAGCAGAGTTGGTTCAGTGGATATTTGTCAGAGAAGTAAACAGAGTTGGTAAAATGGATATATGCCAGACAAGTAAGCAGAGTTGGTAAAATGGATATATGCCAGAAGTGTAAGTGGGACTGATAAAATGGATGTTTGCAAAAGTAAAGCTACTTTCAGTATCCTGAAACTCCAAAGTACAAAATGATTATCTCCATTGCAACATACATTTAAAATATTTTTAAAAAAATTCCTTAATGAAGTCACTGCAAGAACAACTTTTTCATTAATTTTCTCAAAAAGCGAAGATAAATAAATCTGCCATTCACTGATTTCACTCACGACATCTAATGATTTAACTTGAAGATTTTCTTTAATTAAAGATATCTTTCGTGTATCATCAGAGTTGTGGTTCTTGAGTTGAGCTTAAGTTTCAACAGTTTTTAGGAATACTTATACTTAGTTATGGGTAATTTTTAGCAATCAAAACTCTGCTCATTAGTATGTATACAAGTTCCACTACATCTGGAATGTGTCCTGTTGATGTATTGATTGAAATGCTATTCACTGCTTCTGCTGGATGTCTGTTGTCTGAATTGGAACAAGTCAAAGAGACACCAAGTCAGAAGTTCTACCAAAGATTGAGTAGTATCGATGTATTGTAGAAAAAAACAAAAGATTCTTCTTTAAACTTCTTTGGAGTATTAAATTTTGTGACATGCATTTTTAATCAGATTTTTATGGAAAGTCTTCGTAAAATATGGTGCGCTCTAGCAATCAGTGATCAGGATTCTACAATAAAATTAACCATTACAATATATAGCTTACACCACATGTATTATGATTAATTGCATAGATTATGTTCTAATATGTTTTGCATTATTTTGTATCTACCAGCCTTTTTGATGCCTATCTGTTTTCTTGGGCAATACTTGCACAGGGCTTGAAAATTACACTCCTTCACTCAAATTTATGAGTTGTGCCTGATGAAGGGCAGGTCATTTTTTCAAGATCCTTTTCCAGTTAAAAGAGTGTAATTTTAAGCAGATGTAGGATGATGTGTGCAGCGTTGGAAGGATAAACTTGAAGGATGACAAGCAAAAGTTATAATTCACTTGTCATGCTGAACATTTAGCCAACTGAAACTGTTTTCAGCCCACAAACATGACGTACAAGCAAAAATTTTTACAGGACAAAGACAAGCATATAGGTCCATAGGCACAATATCAAAATGCACTTAGGGTACAAATTTTGTCTTGCCTTTTTTGGTAGAGAACATGTATCACATCTTAGGCAATGCATCGATGACGTTAAAGAGTTTTGCAAAAGTTTTAGAGTGACAACATAACATACATCACCACACTGTTTGCAAGGAATCAGTTTTCGCTTTGTAGCCATTGTTGCAATAGACTATGATGGGGCTGTTATCTAACAAAGGTCATTTTGTGAGGTACTTTGAAAGGTATGCATAAATAAAATGTCCGTTTTTGAGATATTAGCTCTGTTGGAACAATTTATATGCATTGAGAACTTGTCCTGTGCCTCTAGTGTTATATATAACCATTTCACTGAATTAGTTTTGTACTCAAATTTTTCTTCATTGATATTTTTTTTTGGTAGAGCAAGAGCCTGGTGACAGGCAGTCTAGATGTTCTGGAGACAATTGGGAAAAAAACATTTGATGTATTAAAGGATCATGATCCAGGCCTGAAGAAAGCACGGGGGTTTCTTTTTGACAGGAAGGATAAGCCAAACTTGTCCCAGATTTTACGAGATGCAAAAAAAGAAGCAGAATTTAGAGTAGAAAAGGAAAAAGAGTTTGAAGAGAGCAGAAAAGCTGATTTTGGAGTACACTTTGATGAATTTCAAGGTACTTAAATATGCATGCATACACTAGGTTCCAAATAATAAATTTCCAGTAGTAGCCCAAACTAAATCAATAATCTAAATTTTGTTGGTATTTACAACACAAGTCTTATTTTAGGATTTTTTTTTACAATGGACAAAGAAGGAAATATCACTAGCCATTGGATCATTACATAGAATTCGTAGCCATCAGGGAGAATTACTTGTTCTTAGACAAATGTGCAGAAACCACTTAACATTGACTAATGAAATTTGTCATGCATATTTTGTATGCATGTGTAGTTGATTTAATTAGATTTGCAGGCCTTATAGCAATGTTTTAATTTCTACCATACCAGACTAAGGCCATGTGAGCTTATGGTACAGTCCTGCATCTGTCATCCATCCATCTGTCAAAAGTATTTTGTTATAACTCTTGAGTTCATATTTCGAATGATTTTGATCAAACTTGTAAGCTGATATCAAGATATTGGATGAATTCAGTTCTGTGTGAAATCCATGCATATTGTTCAGATGATCTTGCATCTGATTGGTTGAACTTGTTACCATTTTGGAGGCCATATTTTTTGGATCAATTTTGATCAGACTTGGAATTTGCATTTGTATCATCATGATCTCACTCAAATTTGATAATGAGCAAGAACTATATAAATTAATGAAGTGATCATACATCAGACTGGCTGAGTTTTTACCACAGTGGAGGTGAGATTATTATCAGACTTGGAGTATGGGCTTATGCCAAAATCTTTGATGAGCTGATAATGAGCAAGAGCCATGCTTATTAATGAAATGGCCTTAATGCTTAGAACTTCTGACCACTGAAGTGGCCACATTTCATAAAGGTTTGGTCAGTTTTGGAATATGGGCTTGTATCATCATGATGTCAGGTAAGTTGGATAATGAGTGAGATCTATGCATATTAATGAGATGGTCTTGCTTCTAATTGGCTGAGACTCTAGCAAGTCTATTTATGATAAGATTTTGGTTAGAGCTGTAAAATAGTATTATGCCTTCAACATGTTGGATGAGTTAATGATGAGCAAGATCTGCACCTATTTAGGAGATAAACTTGTATCTTACTGAGTGAGCTTGTTACTGTTAGAGACTGAATTTAGATATGAATTTGATTAAACTTGGCATTTAAGCTTTTATTGTCATGGTTTTAGACAGGATCGGTAATTATCTGCCTTTATTACGAGTTGATCTTGCATTTGAATCACTGAGTTTCATCCTTCTCTATCAACTGTATTTTTATCATACTAAAGAAATTTCGAAATATTTGGATCTGCTCTTATAATGAACACATTGATAGCACAGTGGTGCAAAGATCACTGTAGGTAGTCAAAACGAACATTTAGTATGCATGTTGATAACTCCAAGTTCGCTAACTAAAGACTTAAAGACCCAATGCTGCCATTTTCATAAACTTCGCCATTCTTCCATTCTAACTAAAGTTTGGAAGGAAGGAAATGATTTATTAAAAATAAAGCTATCTGACATAAACCGTTCTTTGAAATAATCAAAATGTTAGGTTTAAATGTTCAGTTTAGAATTAAGAGGTGCCACGTGCCACCTCTTAATTCATTCAGTGAAGTCACTCTTAATTCTGATCTTTTTCCAGAGTGCTCCAAAAGTAGTGATCTAATAAATTTGACAAAGTCCATTAGAGACTAATCTGATAATAACAACATTCGCATGTGGCACACAAATTGATTCAAAAGGAGTGAAGGTTGGCAGGCCCACATTTTTAAAGTGGGTCGGAAAAGAAAAAGAGTGCATTAGATACAATTAAGATTCTGTGAATATTGGTGATCAGCTGGGTTGCTAGAATATATGCTGAAGGGCAAACATGGCTTGAAGACAATCCAACATAGTGTGCTGTTAGCTACTCGTGTTTACCACGGTGATGTCATCAAATCTTGTGTGCCAGATTTTAATTGAAATCAGTTCACCTATGGATGTCACTGATCAACTCTGGATTAATTCATACACATGTGAAAGTGGCAGGGTTTGTCAGTTCAGGGGAGACATTACATGGTTCATAATGTGATGAAATGTTGATATTATATGGTTTTAATGGAAACCAATGATGTTTAGGACCAATGTCTTCCAAGATTCAGTATTATTCGGATGATTTGGCATAAATGACTTTTTGCATGTAATGGTGGCACTGGAGCTTCAAAGTCAAGTTTGAACTTATTTTCATTGGTTCATTGTAAGTCAAACAAAAAATTTTAGCCAATCAAGTTGCTTGATTCTCCACTTAAGCTTAAATCCAGACTTTGTTTTGTTGGTGAAATCCAAGCCTGATTAAAATTTTAAGCCATAATGGCAGTTTTTCAAATTATAACTTTTTAAACTTTTGTGATTCAGACATTTTATTCTGCATTGAGGTCATACGTGTTTTACAAACTGAAGGCAAGTTACATTTATAAAGAGATATATAAAGGTCATGCCAATCGGGTGCACATTTTATTTTCTGTTTCAGGCTTGGTTCACCTGGAAGCCCTGGAGATTTTGTCTCAGCAGAGTGAGAGGAAGGTTCAGTCTCTGCTGACTGCACTGCCCACTGATTCTCTGGCCACCATTAAACCCACACTGTTGCATATTAAACAGACATTTGAAACCGAGATAGAAGAAGAGGAGGAATCAGAGAATGGTACAGCATAAACAGAAATGATTATTCTCTGAAATCAGGGGTGGGAGAGGGTTAGGTGGATATATTTAATTATTGCTTGAATTGATAAAATTAAAATGAATGCTGTAGACCTGATCAGTGATAAATGTGGGTGCATGGTGTGGATGAGGGTAGGAAACACAATTTTAGTCATTAAAGACTACTCCACATGTCTCAGCTCTGCCATTGATAAGAAAGTACTTGATGTTTTGATATATAGGCAAAATGAAAACAGATTGTATGAGGCCATAAATAAATGAGTTAGCATGCAAGCAAGATAATATACGTGTATTGATTTTGGAGATTTTTTTTTATATATTCAGTGAAACAGTCCTCATTCCACTGAAATGAAATCATACTATCTTATTTAGAAACACATCTGAATTATGTATGCATGTGTGTGTGAGGCAGTTGGAGTATGGTGTCTTGTCCTGTGGCATACCACAGTGGGCAACCATCTCTCATCTGTACATGGTTCAAACATGGTTGGTACTTAATTCAAACCCACACCCTTCTTGTTGTGAGCCTGGCACTGAAATGTATCACAGCACCATAGAATCAAGCCAACATTACGCATTATTGAGTTATATTTTGGATTTTCCATTTGTCTATCTATTTATATAATTCAAATTGACTGCAGAGTTTAATATTTTCATTCTTAATGCAGAGGAAGGTTCACAGAAGCAGGATTTTATCAGATTGGTAGCAGAGCATTTGGCAGAACTTCATATTGGATCTATGCCAAACAAAGTTAAACAGGCAAGTCAGCATTGCTTGAATTCACTTTCCTTGAAATTGCTTGAGACAGTAAAACATTCCAGAGTCTAACAAAATTAACTGTTTTATATGTAGGATTTAGTTTTATACCAAGCACAGATTCAGAAAGCAACATTCTTTGATCTGTCACTTGTGTTGTCACATTTAATGTAATATGTTATGTGTAGGCTCGTACAAATGTAACAGAAGAAAAGAGTGAAATCAACAAGCTTTGTATATTTTAACAAAATAATTTATTTCCCTAGGAAACAATTGTAAAAATTGGAAAATAGGACTTACGGTTTGTGAATATAATCCAAAATTTAATCCTAAGAATGAAAAAACACAAGTCCTATCACCAAACAGTTCTAATAGAATCCAGGTTTGAATCTCGACGACGTTCCAAGATAGAAAGCAATGACGTCAGATGTGGTCCTTGTACAAATAGCAACAATTCCTCAATTGATCACAGTTTATGTTTCCAAATAATTCCAGAATAAATTTCCACTGAATATCTTTCAGAATTTTTTTATAAAAAAAGTCCACTTATTGAGTTTCCTAGAGAAGAAATTATTAAATCCAAAAAACAAATGAGAAATAAACAATCTTGCAACAAATTAGAAACACCTTGTTCCTTCAGGATGTTAAAATGACTCTGTCTCGATCTAGTAGAAAATGGCTGTATTAAGCCTCAATTTTAGATCACGTGGTACTGCACGTGACAGGTCCACGCGATGAGAAATCTGAACATGCAGTAAGATTTTTGCCAAATTGCACTTAGCCCTATCTAAGAACTAGACTATCACTCTGAAATAAATTTAAAATTAAAACATTGTTTATTCAGACTAACACGTAGGATGAAAAGACCTTGAAAACAGCCAATTGTGTTAGCGCAACGCTTACACTACCGCAGACCAAGGTGAACTAAAAATATTACTAATGTAACAGCTTTTACGTCTTAGATAAACAGAATTATTGAAAGAAAATATCGAATTACTGAAAAAGAATTTCGAATCCCATGAAAAATAATCATTACAATAAAATGTAATGAAACAAAAATAAAAAGAATTTTAAAACTAACACACAAACAATTTAATACATATACGTAACAAATAGGATATCTGTTACTTGTGTTATCTCATTTAATGTAACAGCATATGTCACTTATGTATCTCATTTAATGTAACAGAATTTTTTTTTTTATATAGTGCAGTGTTTGTCAAATGTTTCAAAGGTTTTAAAACTTTGTTCATGTGTGACAATTTTTTAATATATTTTTTTTCCTGAGCCTATCCACAAATCTAACAACAAACTTACTACCAAAGGTCTAAACCAGTTTTCACTCTTATTTCCCCTACCACATGTCATTCAAGCCAAAGCTAGATTTACAGATAAAATTTTAATACACTTTGTACATCTATATACATATTAAAGCAATCATTACCTTCAATTTCAATCATTTGTCTCTTTGGATGTTTATTTTTGTTATGTATATCTATAAATTTTGTAATTTATTATTCATGATTGCAAATGGTAATGATTATCAATAGCTAAATTTTGTGTATATGCATAGGTTCAATTTTGAGATAAGGGTGTAATATTGCAGGAAATCTATAAATAGACATTTACATATGTGTTTATGATTACTAATAGTAATATTAGTATTAAGCATGATGACAAGTCGGGGGTTGTTTTCCATTGGACAGATCAGTCAGGTGGGTTCTTATAAGAATTAAGTTATTTCCCATTGGATGGGTTAGATCATGTGGGTTCTTGTACAGTTTAAATAACTAAGACTGGACAATTTTTTCTTTCATATTTTGTTTTGTTCTTGTTGTAACATCAGTCTTCAGAGGTATTTAATGTTTTGTTTAGATATTATTTGAGAGGAGACATTTGTTAGGATTATTCACTGGAATTATGAAGTGCTCATTGGATTAGAACATTATTCTGGAACTATTGTGAATTATTAAAGGAATTCTGGATAATGCCTTTGTGATACATACATTTGAGGATCTGAAATTCATTAGGAACAGTTGATTCTTTTGGACTTGAATAGAACTTTTTAGGATTATTTTGGATTCAGTTCATATTACTGTAAGATTCTCTTTCGTTTTCATTTTATAACTTTGATAATTAAATTATTTATTAAGTTTTACAAAAGTTGTTGGTTTTGCTTCATTGTGTCACTTAGTTTATGATCATAGTGTTGTAACACATGGTTGTGTCAATACATTCATGCATAGATGAGCAGGATGTTCCAGAAATGTTATGAACAAAGATTCTGCTCTACTGTTCCATTCCTTGTGTCTTCTGTGTGTGTGTTATCCAAATTGTATATACAGCTTGTGCTGTGAAGATATTTAGAGCTCACTTTAGAGTATTTTGTCACTGCAGCAAGCATTTGTAAAACATCTTCATCCTAGTTTCATAGCTCAGATATGGCTTGTATGTCAAAAAGAGGGCTGTGGCATCAGCAATTTTATCTTACTTAATAAGTAACCAATTAGTTCATGTAGAAAATATGTAAAATACCTACTGTGTTCACAGAAACTCTGTTGGACAAAATCTTTATATTTCAGATATGTCTGTAAAGATCAGGAAGAGGCAACAAATTTGTTTGGCATTCTTGTACAGATATGATCATTGATACCAAATTACGTATTGAGTTCTTTAGATAATACCTGATTTAATTTCCACTAAATATGGCAAAATTAGGAAAGTTGAATTGCCTTACATTATTATTTCATTGCCTTACATGAAAGCACATTTGTGGTGTCAATATTTCATTAATTTTTACTTCTGCCTTCTTAATTTGTTTCTTGGTTATTTTGTCTGTCCCATGTAAACAACAAAATGTAATCTCCAAATTTGGAAAGTTTAAGATATAAAATCTTTTAAGAAATTATAGATATTTAATTTGTATTTGGTAGGGAGTTAACTAGACAGACTTTCATAACTATTCTCAAGGTTCAGCAGTAGTAATTTATAAAAATAAAATTGTCTTTAGATTGAAAATGGTCATTCGACAGTTTCATATTGCCAGTGGTCATTCAACAGCTTCTGTCTTTTTAAACAAAGCTTGATTCATATTGCAATTGGTCATTTAACAACTTATGTCTTTGAAACAAAGTATGATTCATATGCAAATGGTCATTTTAGAGCTTGTGTCTTCCAAACAAGGTATGATTCATATTACAGATGGTCATTTAAGAGCTTTTGTCTTTTCCAAACAAAGTATGATTCATATTGCAAATTGTTAGTAAATACATAAGATACTATTGAATCTTGCATCAAAAATTATGTACAGGTAGAAATAAAACAACTTCTATGATAGAAAAAGGGTTAGGGTTGTATACCATTTCAAACAGGTTTGAAATTTTTCCAAAGTTAAAATTAGAAACTAGATTTAATTAAAGTCTAATATAACATATATTCTTTTTGCAGACTTGGGAAGAGATTGAAGTTTGGTTAAAACAGTTCCATGAAAAGAAAGACAGTAATACATCATCAAAGGTATATTTGAGTTGTAAATTCACAAATTTGAACTATAAATGAATTGAAATAATAATTAAATGCTTCAGACTAGTCCATTTTTACACCTTCTGATCCCTGAAAATTTTTACATTTCTTCTATGAAAGTTTTGTTGTTATACCTCTATGGGGGCAGAGGTATTTAGTATTACTCATGTCTGTCCATCCTTGAGCACTTGTTAGTGCAAATATGTATATATTAATAATGCAACTAGTCCCAGAGACTTTGATGGATTGCCATGAGTCTTGGTAAAATAGTATTATCATCACCTGATGATATGCATGTCAACAACAATAATAATAATAATAATAATGCTTTATTTATAAAGGGTGACTTATTAGTCAAGGACTATTCTCCCTTGAGGCCCTCTTAAGGAGAGTATAACAATGCACATTATATGAAGATAGCAATAATTACTGTTTATTTTAGCATGTTTAGTATTAAAATACTAAAAATTCCATTATCTATTAGAAACACGTAGATGCTCATGATATCTCTTCTTAAATACTCTAATATTTTCAGCAGATTTCACTGTAGTGGAAGCTTCACTTTGTTCCAACAATTTTTGTTAGAGTTGGTGTCCCTTTAGTCTTGTAGCTTAAAGCATTATATGAACAATCTTGTTGGTGCGACTACTTCAACAGTTTTGGATGGATGTCCATGAAATTTAATAAATATTATGATGATACCTTAAGATGTGCATATCGACAAATCACTTTCCTTCCACAATTTTTTTTTTAGAGTCATTGCCCTTTTTGTCATGTAGCTTAATGCGTGTATGATGCAATCTTGTATGTGTGACTGGTCCTAGGTTTTGATGGTTTGCCATGAAATTTGTAAATATTATGGTAATCAACTGAAAATGTGTATGCTGACAATTCACTTGGCTGGCACATTTCTTGTATGCGTAATTGCCCTTTTTTACTTGTAGCTTAGTGCAGGAAATGGCATAATCTCATTAATACCCTAGTCTCACAGTTTGTCTTGCAGTTTTTTTTTATTGATTGCTGCCAAACATGGTATATATTATGGTCATCATCTAAAGATGCACTTACTGACTAATATTTATTCTAACATGATTTTTGACAAACATGCAGTTTTTAGTGGATTTCTTTGAGACTTAGTACGTAATATTGTCAGCTTCAGAAGATATGTTGACAGATCATTGCACTATTTTCAAAAGAGTAATGCTTTTTGTGGTACTGTAGAGTCATCTCCATCACGGGAAAGTGTAGGGAAGTCAGGTGTATATTTACATGTTTAACTTATTTATCTTATTTAATGTACCTTATTATTCTAACCCTACAAGCCTTCTTTGTTTTCGTAAGTTTGATTTTTCTCTATTTGCTATGTCAAGGAAGATTGATTATTGATACAATATCCTTTGAAGGGTGCTAGTGCCTCAGCAGAATGAGAGTACTGAAGTAGAATTTCATAAAAGATCATCCATTGATTAATATATTTGATTAAGGAATCTACACTTTTCTTCTCCTGAATGGAAAGGAAAAAGTCTTGAATGAAAGATATGTTAGTTGAATTTGAGCACAAAACAAATGCAACATTTATTTAGTCACGTGTTCACCCACCCATACAAAAAAAAGACACATTAGTTTGTATGCAGTTGATATATCACTAATAGTTAATTGCAAGTTAGTAATCACATTTTAAATTTGAACATAAGGATGGACTGAAAACATTTCTGACAGAAATAGGTGCATAGACAGTTTAGGGTACATAGTAAGTTATCCAGATTGTTAAGTTAAACAATTACTCAGATAAGCTATTACTTCATTAAATATCTGAATGTTGAGTTCAGAGAATCATGGTTGACCATTCCTTTTGAAATTCTGTTTGTATAATGCTTTTAACTGATTTTGTTTTCATCTTGGGTCTGCTTCTTAGAAACCCTTGTATCCATCCATCCCTCACACAGTTTTGTCAGTGCAGCAAATCTGCAGATTTTGATTGATGGTTTGCCATGAAACATGAAAAATATTGTGGTCATCACGTGAACATGCATGTCCTCATCTTGAGGAGCCCCACTGAAGAGAGACCACCTGTTTTATAAGACTTCTTGTACAAGATCAAAAGTATTATATTATTTTAATCATTGTAAACGTGTCATGAGAGGTCACTACTTTTAAGAAGGGGTGATCTAATAAGTAGGCGACTACTGTGTCAACAAGTCTTTTTCCTCCTTCCATAGGGCCATGTGAGTTTATGTTATGGCCCTTTGTTTTCATGCATTGTACACCATACATATATTAGTGTTGCAATTTTCATCTTCTCAATATCCACCAGACCAGTTTCAATCAAACTTTGTGCTGAGTATCCTGGTGTAAAGTCATTTCAATACAACTGATACTGATTTGCTATCAGATATGGTCACCATTACTAAATAAATTTTAAAAATCTGTAAATGACTTATTCAGAACTGCTGAATAGAACTTGATCAAATTTGACAGAAAGCATTCTGGCATTAATACCTTTGAAATTTTACAAAATGAAGATATTCTGCAATCCAATTTGGCAACCATTATAAAAAATATAACAACCTGAACTTTATCAGTCAATAATTGCTATTTTTAACTTTGCAAAAAACGCCAATCAGTTTCAACCAGCCTTGGAACAGTATCCCATCATAAAGAACTATCAGTTTTGTATTTTTCGCCAATCTGTCATCAAACATGGTCGCTGTTCAAATGATTTCTTGTCAACAAGAACCCCTTGAAGGTACTGATGCTCTCCTGCCAAGAATGTCCAGGAATGCAAGATAAGACTGTTACTTCTTTATAACTGCTGAGTGTTGAAACTACCTAGTGGCCTTATTAAATGTAATGTTGGCACAATTTTCTTTTAAGACCAACTAAACATTATAAGAAGTCTTTTGCTCAAAACACCATGTCAGTATCACCATTCATTCAGGAATAGCAATAGGAGTTTCAGCATATCCATTATGGAAGTCATATTGGATGTGTCATTGGCACATTTTCCATTTAGGACCAACTGGATATCATAAGAAGCATTTCTGGTGAAAGCCCCATGTCAAAGTGACTGTTCGTTCAGGAGGTATTACAATAACAAGATTTTCAAGATGGCTGCCAGATTGGTGGCCAGTTATTCATTTGGGACCATCTAAACATCAGAAGAAGTCTTTATGAAAACCACATGTCAATACAACTGTCTATTCAGGAGGAGTAATGACAGTAGGATTTTGAAGATGGCCATCATAGCAGCCATATTGGATGTCAGATTATTTTCATTTAGGATCTAATACACATTATTTGAAATCTTTTAGTACAACTCTGTGTTGTGACAAAAATTATCCATTGAATAGTAGTAGCGATAACAAGATTTTTGAAAAGACTGCCATGGTGGCCATATTTGATGTCCAAGGTGTACAGTATATATTTAGGACTAAATAGACCTTGGTATGAATGTGGCTGTAAATTTTGGTGACAGCCCTTGTTGTTTAGGAGGAGTAGTGAAAACAAATTTGTGCTAATAGACAGCAGGTGACAGACAGTATGACAGCACATGAGCTCTTCTGGTCTCTGATTATGAGACCTAAAGACCACTGAATAAAATGTGATCAAGAAAGTAAGAAAAAGAGAAAATATACTTGGATGAAAACCTTTCAGATTTGTACCAGTAATGCTGATCAGACATCATACATGGCCTCTGTGGCAAAATTAGAAAATCCGAAAATTCTTTAAACTACTTATCCTGAAGTGCTGAATAGAATTTGACCAAACTTGACTGAAAGCATCTTGGCATGGAAACCTTCAATTAGTGTTAATGATACTGATCTGCTACCAGATATGGCTAGTGTTGCTAAAAAAAGATAAAAACATTAAGCAACTTCTTCTCAGAAACTGCTCAGCAGAATAGGACCAAATTTGACCAAAGGCATTCAGGTATTCAGGGCTTTCATATTTGTACAAATGATATTTGTTCCACACCATATGTTGCCAGAAAGTTGCAGAGTTTGAATGTTGTTTTGGATTTGTTTATATCTGCCTTCAGATATGGTTGCCATAACTAAAAGTTAGAAAAGATTTGCACAACTTTGTCTAAAAGAATGCTGAACAAAATTTAACCAGCTTTGACAAAAAGCATCCTGTCATAGGTCCTTTCAATACTGGACAAACTATGCTGATGTACAGTCAGATATCAATGAAGATACAATGACTAGGAAAACCATGAAACAATTGTTTTTATAACATAAAGTAATCTTGTCTTGTCTATTGGCAAGATGTCAACCACATGAGCAATCTTAGTCCCACTTGGGCTGCTTCTTATTGGAATCTTTGCCCTTTTTGAATCACAACTGAATTCTGTGAATGACATAACCTTATGAACACAACTTGTCTTACAGTTTACAGTGGATCAGCAGGAAACTGCATACATGTTTCAATCATCATTCGTAGATGCAGATATGTACACATTTCTGTCCACCGGTCATTTTTGCTGGAGTATTGCCAATTTTGACTTGCAGCTGAATGCACAGAATTTTGTAAATGCAACTGGTCATCATATTAATAAATCCACTGTACCTTCAGTTTTTGCTACGAGTTATTGCTTTTTATAACTTGAAGCTTGATGTAATGTACAATACAATCTTTTGAATGCAGCAAGTCTCACAGTTTGCAAACAAATTACCATAAATTATGTACATATTATGGTCAGGTTTAGAAGATGTACATATTAATGGATGTTGGATAGAGTTAGTGCCCTTTATAACCCACAGCTGAATGCAAAGCAAGATAGAATCCAGTGAATGCAATATGTCTTGCATTTTTACCTCTACTGGTCATAGGCAGGAAGAACTTATTGGACAGTCCATTGATCATCATCATCATCCAACCATTTGCACATGTTTGTTATTGCTACTCCTCCTAAACTAAATGTACTTGGAAGATCCATGAAAATTTACACTTATTTTCATCCCATTTTCTGATTGGTCCTGTTGAAAATGCTGCTTCTCAGATATCCAGAGTAGCTGCCACAGTGGCTATCTTTAAAATCATACTATCTCTACTCTTCCTGAATGGATAGTCACATCAACATAGGGTTTTCACTAAAAGAGTTCTTATGATGTCTAGTTAGTCCTAAATGAAAATGGTGCCACTCAGTCATCCAATATGGCCACTGCAGTCACCATCTTGAAAAATCTTGTTATTGCTCCATATCCAGAATGGAAAATTATATTATCTTGGGCTTTTCAAAAGACTGCTTGTGATGTCTAGCTGGAAATACATAAAAATGGTGCCAATCCAATATCCAGTATGGTTCCCACGGTGGCCATCATGAAAATCTTTGTTACCATTACTACTGGTGAATAGATTATCATATCAACATGGAGTTTTCACTAAAAGACTTTTTATGATGTGTGGTTGGTCCTAATGAAAATGGTGCTGCTCAGACATCCAATATGGCCATCACAGTAGCTATTGAAAATCTTTGTATTGCTACTTCTCCTGGTTGGAAAGTCATATTGACATGGGGTTTTCACCAGAAAACTTCTTATGATTTCTAGTTGGTCATACCTCAAAATGGTACAGGTCTAATGTCCAATGTGGCCATCTTGAAATCTTTGTTATTGCTACTCCCACTGAAAGGATGGTCGTATCCACATGGGATTTTCACTAAAAGATTTCTTATGATATCTAGTTGGTCATAAATGAAAATGTTACTGATCTAATGTACAGTATGGCCACCACAGTGTCCATTTTGTTGCCCCTCCAGAACTGAAAGTCATGTTGACATGGGGGTTTCTATCTTCTTGATCCAAAGTGAAAATGGTGTAGATCTGATGTTCAGTATGGCCACCACAGTGTTTGTCTTGTAAATCTTATTTTCACTACTTTTCTTGAATGGATGTTCATATCAGCATGGGGTTTTTGCTAAAAGACTTGTTATGATATTGAGTTGGTCATATGTGAAACTGGTGCTGATCTGATGTCCAGTATGGCTACTGTGGCTGCCATATTGAAAAACTTGTCCAGTATGACCACCACAGTGGCCATCTTGTAAATCTTGTTACTGCTACTCCAGCTGAATGAGAAGTCATATTGCGATGGAGTTTTCACCAGAAGACTTCTTATGATGTCTGATTGGTGCAAAATGAAAATGGTGCTAATCCAATATAGCCACCACTATGGTCATTTTGAAAATTTTGTTATTATTACTCCTCCTTGATGGCTGGTCATATCGACATTGTGCTTTCATCAAAAGACTTTGATGTCTAGTTGGTAATAAATGGAAATGGTGCCAACTCAATATCCAATATGGCCACCATGGCACACATCTTGAAAATCGTATTGTTACTCCTCCAGAATGGAAAGTCTTGTCAACATGGGCCTTCCACCAAAAGACTACTTATGATGTCTTTTGGTCCTAAGTGAAAGTGGTGCCAGTCTGAGCAGCCATTATGTCCAGCACAGCTTCTAATTTGAAAATTTTGAAGAATATGAGATTCTTTCAATACTCAGCAATTAAAAGGAAGACATTGTCTTATCTTGAATTCCTGGAAATTCTTTTGATCCATTAGAGCATCAGTCCCTTCAAGGGACTCTTGTCTAATGGATCATTGTGAAACTTGGTAAATGTTATGGCCCTTCATTTAAAAATGCACATTTGACAAACTTTTATAAAAGTTAATGCCTTTTTGACTTGCAATAAATATATGACAAAAATGTTGCAAATGCATCAACTCAACTAAGTACATGTCATCATCACAAGATTTACATGTTCACTAGTGATTATACTCACATTGTTCTTGAAAAGTTATGTGCCATTTATTTTACTATAGACTTTTTTCCATCATTGGTATAGTGGTGGTATGTGGGATGTCGACTGGTCATTACACTCAGATTAATTTTTGGAAGAGTTACATGCTATCTGGGATAGAATGGATGTAAAATGATGTGGTTACAACTTGTTTCTCATATTAAATAATGAACAAGAAAAATTCTTAATAATGACAATGAAAAGTATGCAAGAACTTTGGAAATATTTAGTGATTTAAAACAGCCACAAATGCTTTCTGTTATAACAAAATGGTGTGATCTCAGTACTTGTGTCATACAGAACAAATTAAAGCAGCAACATGCCCATTTCTTTTGTCCAGTTCTTTTATGTGTAATGACCTGTAATTGGGTATAGATATTCAACAAAGAAAAGAACAAGATAATGCAGATTAAGCTATACATTTTGTAGTGATTTTGGATTACTTAGCTGTGTAAAAATATCTAGGTAAATACTCCAACATTCCACAGGTTATAATCCTCAAGTGAAAAGCTGTATTGTTTTTTGTTCATTACTGCCATCCATGTATTATTTTTATGTTCAGATTATCCATTAAATCACCATCCATGTATTATTTTATGTTCAGTATATCCACCAAACTGCAATCCATATACGGTAAAACCTGTTATGAGAGACCGCCCCTTCTGCCAACAAAAAACGGTCTCAAGAACGGTGGTCTCTCATAGCAGGTTTGCACAAAAAGACCAGTTTCCAAGGTCCAGTTTCAGAACAATATAAAGAAAAATAACCACACTCACTGTACATATATTTCATTCTTTATCTATAGTTCTTTCTAAATTATTGTATACATTCATCTAAAAACAAAATTATATAGCAATAAAGATATACTTCTATCATTAAACATGAAATCACATTTACATTTGAGGATCACATATATAAGCATATGAAATTGTTTCTGATTTACTCATTTCCTTTATAACAACATAAATTTGTTTTACCGACGTTTAAACTGCTTTTTTTGCGAGTGGTCTGCTCTTTTTCACTTCTTTCAGTTACAGTAATTATTTTCTCCAGCCTTAAAATTTGTCTCTTTTTAGCTGGAGGTTCATCCATTGTTATTAAGGTTCTAGGCGTTAACATTATTAGTGCTCAGTTGTAGTATTGAACATAAAGATGGTTTTAACTGGGCTTTGGGAAAATATGAAAAATCTGTAAATGTGCATTGCATCTAACAACTAATAAAATAAAAAGAAACAATTATCTCATCCTGAAAAAGAACTATTTACTCAGAGACAAAAGTGAATGGCTTCATTCTGAGAAGACATACAGGTATTAACTCTATAAACAAAGTGTGTAACCCAGTTGCACCAACTTGAATAGATGACAGCTTTGATTGGGATGTAATCACTTAACATTGGGGGAAAAAACAACAAGCATCACAAGTCTTGAACACTATCAATCGAATCCTGCAAATGATTCTTGCTTGCTGGTTTAATAGACAATGACCTTGTTCACAACCAGGCAATATGGATTAACTCTAAAGACAATATACACGACCACTGCATCAATTTCGGCACTACAATGGCAATTTGTGACATGTACATTAATTAGCCTGATTTACGGACTGTAGCGTTTATCACTGGTAGCCACAATCCCTTTTTTTTAAATTTTTCTTTTTATGTTTATTTTTGATCAGAACAATTGTCACCAATCAAGCGCTCATTGTAACAGTTGATTACATATATGTCAGTGGTGTCTGTTTATGTTCTCTCGATACAGTCATTCATTGGGATTCTGGGTCCTAATCTATGATAAGGCCGGGAAGCAGGCTAAGTGTGGGAATAATTGGTCTGGTTTCAGGGTGTATGGGAGCCTCCTTTGGGGTAGCTCACCCACCTTTGGTCCCCACATGCACCCAGCTCTCACCTGTGGCTTCAAGAAGCTGTAACATGCACAGCAGCCACACCTTGGTAAACCATTTCGACTGGTGGGCTAAACCAGGTGAGGGTAGCCAACAGGTTTTAAACCTTCGGTGAGTCAGGGCTTGCCTACCCAAGCATGTGAAGACTGGATTCGGCAGACTGCACGGAAGAAACCAATAGCTAGTTCAACAGGCAGAAAGGTGATTCCCAGCAATGCGCTGTGGAGTGCAAAGAACAGGACAAGGCATGTAGGTAGTCATGGTCATCCACTGCATCTGATTCCATCTCCAGCCGTCTTGACCTTGTCTTGCCACTGGATTCTGATGGTCTTGGACGAGAGAGTGAGGTTGACGATGCGCAACTCTTCCTCACCTTAAACCAAGTCAATGCGCAAGTCACTTGGTCATCTTTCTCCCTAAAGTCCTGTGGCGATGGATGAGCGACAAAGCGGCAGGTGTGGGTACACTGGCAGCCGTAGCCGCAAATCTGCACACAGGCGGCTCAGGCCATATGGTCGTTCTTCACTGACATGGAGCAGCAGTGGAGTTCGGCAGCCCCCTGAGCGACTGAGCAGCCCCTTTTAGGATTCACACTGCTCACCTCCATGGCATGAGAAAGGGGCTAGAAAAGGTGCCCTAAAAATTGCCTGCTCCATCCTTCCCTAGCCAGCTAACTGCGGCCGGGGGGAACCCAACATCAGTGGTGGAACACTACAAAGAAAAAGATGAAAATTGTTCCTCTCACCCTCGGTGCATGGAACCTGCACACACGTTTGGACAGAAGTGATGCTGACAGATCTTAGAGGAGAACTGCCCTGATTGGCAGGGAGCAAGCCAGATATAACAACGATATTGCAGCCTTGAGTGAAACCTGCCTTGCAGAAGAGGGCGAACTTTGTGAAAGGGGTGCTGGCTACACCTTCTTTTGGTGAGGAAGAGGAAGTGAGGAGCTACGTGAGGCTGGAGTAGGTTTTGCAGTGAAGACAGATTTTGTTAACAAGCTAGCTGGACTTCCAAAGGGTGTGAATGACAGGCTTATGACCATGAAACTGCCAGTGTTGAATGGAAGAAAGCATGTCACGATCATCAGTGCCTATGCTCCAACAGTAGCCAATCCAGATGAAACAAAGGACAAATTTTATGAAGAACTCCACTCTATCATAACCTCTGTTCCCAAATCTGACAAGCTCATCATCCTTGGTGACCTCAATGCGAGAGTCGGCTCTGACAACATCTCCTGGGAAGGGGTCATTGGAAAGTATGGTGTCGCTGCTGTAACAGCAATGGTCTTCTATTGCTTCAGACCTGTGCAGAGCATGAACTGCTCATCACCAACACAGTCTTCAGCCTCCCTACCCACAACAGGACGACATGGATGCATCCCTGATCTAAGCACTGTCATCTCATTGACTACGTGATAGTCAGGAAGAGGGATAGGCAGAACATACAGGTGACCAAGTCCATGTGTGGTGCAGAATGTCGGACTGGCCACCACCTTGTAGTCTCCAAGCTAAATATCCGTATCCAACCTAAAAGACGCCTGCAAGGCAAGAAGATTCCGAAACGGCTGAACATCGCCAAGCTGAAGAACTTGAACTCCAAAGCGACCTTTGTCGGCACTCTAGAAAACCATCTTCAGACCACCCCTTTGGACACCTAGAATGTGGGGGCAGTCTTTGCGACCCTTAGAGATCTGGTCTACAACACCGCCACAGAGGTCTTAGGGCCTTCCCCCAGAAAGCACAAGGACTGGTTTGGTGAGAATTGCAAAAACATCAGGCAGTTGTTGGATGAAAAACATCTCCTCCACAAAGCATATCTAAATGATCCAAAGTCCACTTCAAAGAAAGATGCCTTCAATAACATCCGCAGGACTGTTCAACAGAAACTCCGGCAGTTGCACGACTCCTGGCTGAGTAACAAAGCTGATGAGATCCAAAGCCATGCTGTCAAGCATGATATGAAGAGGTTTAATGATGTGCTGAATGAAGTCTATGGTCCATCACCATCAGGATCATCCCCTCTCCTCAGTGCAGATGGGAACACACTGATCACAGACAAAGAGAAGATCCTTGAAAGGTGGCCGAGCACTTCGTCCTGAACCACCCAACATCCATCAGTGATGAAGCCATTGATTGGCTGCCCCAAGTGCCAGTCAAGGAATCACTGGATGACCCACCAACCATGTTAGAGACCCAGAAAGCAATACGTATGCTCTCTAGTGGCAAGGCTCTTGGCTCAGACTCAATCCCAGCAGAGATATACAAGGAAGGTAGTGCAGCTCTGACTGAAAAGCTCCATCAGTTGTTTCATCTCATGTGGCAAAAAGAGACAATCCCACAGGAATTCAAGGATGCTACTATTACACACCTGTATAAGTGCAAAGGAAATCTAAAGGCTTGTGACAACTACCGAGGTATCTCTTTGCTCTCCATAGCAGGCAAGATACTTGCCAGGATTCTCCTCAACCATCTCACATCATACCTTGACCATGGACTCCTACCAGAAAACCAGTATGGATTCCGAAAGGAGCATGGGACCATCGACATGGTGTTCACTGCTTGGCAGTTGCAAGAGAAAAGCCAAGAGCTGAATACTGACCTTTTCTCTACCTATGTTGACCTGACCAAGGCCTTTGACACTGTTAGCAGAGAGGGCCCGTGGAAGATCATGGCCAAGTACAGATGCCCAAGGAAATTTATCACCATGGCGCAGCAATTCCACGATGGTATGGAAGTTAGAGTCCGGAACAATGGTGAGACATCAGATCCCTTTCCTGTCTCAAACGGGGTGAAGAAGGGCTGTGGACTGACGCCAACACTTTTCAGTTTCATGTTCTCAGCCATGCTCACTGATGCCTTCAGAGATGTGATGTGGGAATCAGCATCAGATACCGAATTGATGGCAAACTGTTCAACCTCAGGAGGCTCCAAGCAAAAACTAAGATCACAACAGACATCATGAGAGACTTTCTATTTGCTGATTACAGTGCCCTCAACACTGCTTCTGAAGCTGACATGCAAAGCAGCGTCAACAAGTTCTCTGATGCTTGCACAAATTTCGACCTTAAGATCAACACAAAGAAGACTGAAATAATATATCAGCCAGCCCCAGGAAAACCATATGCTGAGCCAAAAATCACAGTCAACAGCCACCAACTGAGTGCAGTGAACATGTTCACCTATCTTGGCAGCACTCTGTCCCAGAATGTCGTAATAGATGACAAAGTTAATGCCAGGATTGCAAAGGCCAGCGCAGCATTCGGCAGACAACATGCCAAGGTCTGGAACAGAAGAGGCATTAGTCTTCAGACAAAGTTGAAGGTGTACAGAGTGATTGTACTCCCTGTGTTATTATATGCCTGCAAAACCAGGACAGTGTACCAGCACCATGCAAAAAAGTTGAACCACTTCAACACTACCTAAACATCAAGTGACAAGACAGGATCCTGGATACTGAGGTCCTTACCCAAGCAAGCCTTCTCAGTATCTACACCATCTTGATACAATCACAGTTGTGATGGGCGCTCCATGTAGCTCGCATGCCGGACCACCGGCTTCCAAAAAAACTCAACAAAGGAGGCCAGAGAAAACGATACTAGGACACCCTGAAGATGTCATTGAAGAACTTTGGCATTAGCTATAACATGTGGGAGCAGACTGCCCAGGACAGGGTAGTGTGCTAACAGGACAGCCATGGCTGAACAATCGAGGCAGGACAGGAAATCCCGAGCCAGTAACCCCACAATCAATGTTGCTACCATCCCATGTCCACAATGCCACAGAACATTAAGGGCACACATCGGCCTCATTGGCCACCTATGCACCCACAGACCATTTGTTCCTGATCGACTTGATAGATGAATTACGTGCTCCCTGTGTTGCTCTCCCCTATTCGAATAGCGGAGAACAGCGCAGGGAGCATATTTAGCAGGGAACCAGACTAGGGATTAATCTACTTGTACTTTAGTCTGGTTTACAACAGAAACTATAAAACACTATAAGCATACCTACAAAATTTCAGATATCGGTAGCCAGCCTTTTTTTTTTGTTTTTTTAAGAATGGTATGAGTGGTTGTTGTTATAGGGATTAAATAAAGATTGGTGGATTTTATCCTCGTTTTTGCAATGCAGTCATTCATTGCAGTGTCGAAATGCATATTTTGCCAAGACTTCACGGTCGCTGGTCGTGTTCAGCAGGTGGTTGTTCACGACAGAGCATATATATAATAAAATTGATCTGTGCATTAGGATTGTGGTCAGAAATGACAGATGGTCGCTCATAGCAGAGGTCACTCATAACAGTTTTTACTGTATTATTTTGTGTTCAGATTGTCCACCACACTGCCATCCATGTGTTATTTTATGTTCAATATATCCACCAAACTGCCATCTATGTATTATTTTGTGTTCACATTATCCACCACACTGCCATCCATGTATTATTTTATGTTCAGATTATCCACCAGACTGCCATCCAGTCATTGGCAAGACTGACATCCAAAGGCATAGATCAATTCCACAAGACAGGAGAGTTGATTTTGTTGCACATGGATGCTGATCATGATTATGTCAAGAAGAGCCAGTCCCTGGCAAGGTATTGTAGATTATTTTGTACTACTTTTTATGAAACAGTCCTGTTTTTAATGTTTGTAAGCTAATTTGTATGTTGTAAAACTAACTATTTTTATAATTGTTATTATATAACTAATTATAATGTTTAATAAAACTAATTATTGAAATGTAAAACTAATTTAATTATATTGTATAGTAAAAATGATTTGTATATTGTGTGGTAAAAGTAATTATTATAATGTGTAGTCAAACTAATAATTAAATTGTGTAGTAAAACTAATTATTATAATGTATAGTAAAACTAATTATTAAACTATAGTACAAGTATTAATTGTATAGTAAAACTGTAATGTATGGTAAAACTAATTATTACAATGTATAGTAAAGCTGATTATTATATTGTGTAGTAAAACTAATTATTATAATGTGTAGTAAAACTAATTATAATGTTTAGTAAAGCCAATTATTATAATGGATAGTGAAACTAATTATTACATTGTTTAGTAAGATTAATTATTATGATGTTTAGTAAAACTAATTATAATGTATAATAAAGTTATATTCAAATGCTACCTGTATGTACCTGTAAATAATATGCACCAAACTGTGAACAGTATATAATCAATCTGATCTTGATTGTTCCTACATGGATCAGTCATCATTTTGCTGACATATTATAACTCACAGTGTAGACCATTATCTGCTGCCACATTATTAGATATTCGATCTAAGTCTAGACTGCTCTCTGTTAGGCAGACAAAACACATCAGCAAATGCATATCAACCATATTTTCCAGCCGTCAAAATGTGAGAGTGAAAAGACACCACCCCAACTTTAATAATCTGTGCATGATCATTTATGTGAATTAAATACATATATCAAGGTCAAATCTCTGTCTCCCATGGATATGAATACAGTGAACTTTTCTAAACCAGACACTGTTTTGTGCAAAGTTTTGTCCATTTTATGCAAGTGTCCAGTATATGGAGGTGATACTATTATTAGAATTTCTTTTTTGGAAGGGGCCCTTAGTGGCTGAATGGTCAAAGGCACTCACTTTTACAGATCACTCACACATCTCATATGTCTGCATCAGTTTGAGTTTTGGCTTGACCAATGTGGATATGTGAGAAAGCTTGCCAGTAAATAGAGGATATTTTCTTTTCCTACCTTATTATCAGGTATATATTTCATTATGTGGTACCAAAAAAATGTGATGATGTTTTTGATACCACAAGATGAAATATATCTGGTATTTACATAAGGAAAAAACTTTCGTTTCATTTTATTCAACACTTGCTCCAGAATTGAAGCTTAGAAGCTTAAGCTCACTCTTCAGCACTTAACCATCCCCCTTTTCATAACTTCACCTCACTTTCATAGGTTGATCATAAATATTGGTGACCTAATATAGCTGTAGGATTGGGTTGACATAATCTGTTGCAGTATAGTAAATATTTGACATATTTTAAACTAATCTCAAAACAATGCATGTCCAAATTAGCAATGCATCACAGCGGGTTTAATGTTATTGTCAAGGAAGTTAGGGGAAATAACTTCAGAAAGACACCAATGGCATCTAGTCATTTTTTTTTTCAACAGAAATTCATTTCCATCCTGAAATATAATACAGTTTCTATTTATTTGATTTAGTTCACAAAGTATTGATTTTTATTGCTACAGGTATAACTTCTATGGGCACACACAATCAAGCAGCACTTTGCATGCTGGGAAATCTTATATTTTCTCACGAAAAATTCAGAAATATTTTTCACATCTATTTGAAAATATAGGAATGAAAATAAATATGAAACTTATTTGGCCTATAAATTTCTATATTTCACACTTTAGTATCTAATAAATACAATTTAAATGAATTATAGACATATTGAAGAAGAGTAAAAAAATATATAGGAAACATTTTAAAAGACTTTTGTCTTCATTAAAATATATTTACAACAAACCTCACAGGAACCTGATTTAACTTTAACCTGCCCATAATTCATTAGATTACTATCATTATGTATGTAGTATGCTTCATTGGACATGTGACTGTAATTAAGTCTTATTGCAAATTTGTTTTACCATACAAACTACTAGACAAAGTTTGCTTTTTAATTGTACTGAATTTACAGTCTGTGTCAAATACTTCTGTTACTTTGTGGTTTCATTGCAGTTTAACAAAGATACTCTGTAAAGAAATGGGATGTTTGGCAAATAAATTTGCTGACTGTTTAACTAGCATAAGTGAGGTAAGTGTAGTTAGATTCCAGTCAGCTATGTAGCTGCTTGTATTAAATGTTCTTTCTTGTCAATATCCACATTCATATGATTCTAAACTCTTTTATTTCTATGGTGTTAATGTTAACATTAAAAACACATTTATCTTCAAAAAAAACCTTTCTAACTTAATTACTAGGTGACTCTTTTTTTCTGTCTTGCCAAAACAATTGATAAATTGAAGATAACCAACCATATACATTTGTCTAGTAAAATGTTTACTTCCTAAAATTTATAGCACCTATATTTTACAAGTAAAAGAAGCAAAAACGTAAACTTTTAAATTTTTTTGTTTGTTAACATTCATTTTTTGGATTAAATGTGTTCTTTGGTTGTTAACTGGATCTTTAAGATTTTGGGGAATATTTATACATGGAAAAAAACAAAACAAACAGCCTGTTATCTACATTTTGATTCAGGTAAGAGTTTCCATTACTGTTTTTATATTTTCAGGAGGACAGAGGAAATGAGATAGGTTGTCTAACAACCAACATATACTTGGAGGTGAGATAATAATTGCTTATTTTGGATCCGGTAGACACCAACATATCCAAACTTAGTTATTCAGTTGTATGTCCATTAAAATCAACACTACACAATCCAGAGTTTACATATAGACTTTCATGGAACTCCCAATTATCCCTACCATTTTCAAGTCCATGGATGAGTTTAGATAATTTTTTAGTTCCAACTGTAAAGTAAATCAGGATTCAGGATGGGCTCAAATGTAGTGGCTTAAACAAAGTAATTTTGTCTATACCTGTGAACATTTATGTTTATCAAAGCTTTATTAAGTATAACTTCAAAAAAATTTATTTGCTTATAGTTCATTGCTGTGAATTGATTGATTTTTATGTATTGTTTTCTCTACATATGATTGATTTAAGATACTCTAGACTGGGCATAAGAGTTTATGTGATGGCGTGTTGTCTGTTGTCCATACATTGACTGGGCATAAGAGTTTATGGGATGGCCTGTTGTCTGTTGTCCATACATTGACTGGGCATAAGAATTTATGGGATGGCCTGTTGTCTGTCGTCCATACATTGACTGGGCATAAGAGTTTATGGGATGGCCTGTTGTCTGTCATCCATATATTGACTGGGCATAAGAGTTTATGGGATGGCTTGTTGTCTGTCGTCCATACATTGACTAGGCATAAGAGTTTGTGGGATGGCCTGTTGTCTGTCATCCATACATTGACTGGGCATAAGAGTTTATGGGATGGCCTGTTGTCTATCATCCATACATTTATCATCCATCAGTCCATTAGCGTAAGTTTGTTACTTGCATGGAAAATAGCCATGAAACTTTATGTGCATAAATGAAAATGGTGCAGCTCAGACATCTTTAAAAGTTTGTTATCACTGCTCCTTCTGAATGGATGGTCCTGTCAACATGGTGTCTTCACTGAAACACGTTACGATATCTAGTTGGACCTAAATGAAAATGGTGCTGATCTGATACCCAATGTGGCCATCCTGGCAGCCATCTTTAAATTCTTGTTATTGCTATTGATATGAAACGTCATTATCAGCTTGGGGTTTTCACCAGAAGACTTTTTGTTGACTGGTTGGTCCTAAAGAAACTGACTTTGATTTAACCCCTCATATGGCCATCATGGTGCCCATCTTGAGAAACTTTTTACTCACCAAAAGACTTATTATGAGGTCTAGTTGGTTTGAAATGAAAATGGTGCTTATTTGACATTCAGCATAGCCACTTTGGCAGCCATCTAGAAAATCTTGTTATTGTTACTCATGAAAGGAAAATCATTTTGACGTGGCATTTTCGCATAAGACTTCTTATGATGTTTAGCTGGTTGTACATGAAAACAGTGCCAATGAGACATCCATTACGACCACCATGGTGACCATCTTGAAAATCTTGTTATTGCTTACTCCACCTGAATGGTCGTATCGACATGGGGTTTTCACCTAAAGACTTCTTATGCTATCTAGTTGATCCCAAATAAAAATGATTCCAATCTTACAGTAGGTTACTTGAAAATTTTATCACTGAAGAATATCAGAGATAAGGTTTCAGTACTCTGCAGTTATAAAGAAGAAACAGTATTATCTTGTATTCCTATAAATTCTTTTTGGCCAGTAGAGTGTCAGTCCCTTGGATGGGACTCTTGCTTTTAATTTCTCTGTTAGACTTAAAACTTAAATATAATGATGATGAGAGAGGTTTCAATAATCTAGGTGTTTTAGTAATACAGATTGGTGGGATGTTCCCCGAGACCTTGAGTTTCTGTTGAACATTTGCCAGGACTGAATAGTTTAAATTTTACCGTAACAGTAGGCAGAACACTGTTCTAGATCGATTATGATCTTTTTTACAGCCCACTTTAGTGCAGTTTAAGATGACCTATTGCTCAGCTGCATCAGTGTAGATATTGTTAACAGCCATGTTAGTTGTCATGACAACTTGGATGGTGTTGATAACATTAACATATAATACTTGATATCAAACTAGTTTTTTGCATACCATGAACCAATGCTAATTTTTTTCTGGAACAAAACTTTTAGTCAGTTAAGTTAGTATTCACTGTAGCCTTTAATTTAGTATTCAGTGTAGCATCTACAATAGGTCAAAGATTTTAGAAGTATGTTACTCCTTATGCATGTCACTGTGAAATATGGAGTGCAAATTTTGACTCCTAAAATCTAAAACTAAAAAAAAATCTTCATCTCAAAATTTTTTGATCAGCTTTTGGCTCAGTTGTATTAAAAATAGCATGAATATATGCAGTCATTTGTTGTAACTGCTGCCATTCTTCAAATGGTTGAGTATTGTGGTCTTATGGCTACTTTTGTTTGTACATAGATGTTGCAAAAAAACAGACTAGTTATGTACTCAATTTTTATTGTTTCAGGCATCAAACAGTAGCTCTTATGTGCAGGATGGGTTTCGGTTGTTGCTGCCAGTGTTGCAACAAGCTGCTTTAGAAACTTCAGAAATTCTGAATAGGTGACAGCATCAGTCAAGTGATATTTTCCAGCCAGAGTCACAAGTGAATCATGTTACCTTGGCTACAAGAAACTTTTAACATAAATTCTTGCTATCATGAGTCTTAGTGCCAAATTGTACTTGGTTGACTGTGAAAGATTGATGTAAAAATATTCACATTTAAACTCAAAGTACTCTTTTGTTGTTGATACCAGGGCATTTATATATATTACTTAATACATAACTTTATTCATCTCATAGGGTTTGGATACACATATTTATTGTATGTTTCAAAATGAGATAGCGAACTGCATCAGTGGTGGAATCAATTTCTCTACAATGGCAGTATAACATTTATTGCTACTGTGGTAATATCACTAATGGAACTACTATTTTTTCCAACTTGGAAATATGTCTGCCTGTACGTATCTTATTGGATCATTCTTCTTCTTTGTCTCCTCTCTCCCTCCCTTCCTCTTCTTCTGTTGGGATGAACAGATCTTAAAGTTAAGACTGTAGTATACATTTATGTAATCAATTAGGAAGTGCAATTAAATATAGCCTAAAAATGAACTCCAAAAAGGAGGCTTCAGGTAAAAACATTTTAAAAACTAGTTTTCCACATGAATCATGCAACCTATCTGAATTTACATTACCAGTTTGTATTTGACATTCAATGTAACCCATATTGTACCTTTTACACTCTGTGATAAATAGTACCAGTTTGTACAGAAAATCTCTTGATTAAATATAGTAATAGAATTGTTTAAGTAGTGATTTAATATTGATCACAATCATAATCATGCTTGAAAACAATGGAGAGATTGGGGATAGATGAGTGTTGATTGCATTTGAAGTTCAAGTAACAATTGATATTTGGGTGCATCTTTGACTGAACTAGTCAGCAAACTTGTCAGGGCCACACAATTCACATTTAAATGCAGCAATAAAGAAAAAATAAGTATCAAAATCGTCATGGGTAAAAAATCATTAAAATCTTTTGTTTAAAGATTGTATGCTTTGGAATCTATCAAATACAACAACTCTGTTACATTCTAATGTACCTCCTACCCCAAAAATGTTCACAAGAAATGTATTAATAAAAATAAAATCTCTTCAATTTTGTTTGAAAACCACTATTACTTTGTCAAAATGAACTATTCAAAACGTTATATGTGGAAGCTAAATTTGTAAAAAGTCTAAAATTATTGTACAGTTTTGGGAACCTCTTTTTAACAATATAATAGTGCAGCCATTAGTCATATTGGCATTGATTGGAGACCAACCCCCCCCCCACTCCAACATGCAAATTAACTGTTTTGCCTTAAAATGTACATAATAAAACAATGTTTTTGGTAGATACAAGGAAAGATCTCATTTGTGAAGTGGTGCCATTTGGTATTGTCATGATATTACATTGTGGTCACTTTGCTTGTATCCCATGTATCTGTTATGTCAGAAGTGTAATACGATGTTGAAGCTGCCATATGTTTTATCTAAAATGTAAATTGCAACATTTTACCAGCATCACGTACTACCAGTTTGGTATGACACAATTGTTCAAGTAAATCTATGTAGTAAATCCTTTTTAAGAGTTTTGTTTTAATATATACCAAAAAAAATCAGTCATCCTTTGAAAAGGTGCATTCTATAATAAAAGCATCGTTGTGGCTGATTACAAGGTTTAAATTTCTGAAGGTCTGTCTCTTAACAGAAGTGGATATTTCCTTTAATAAAAGTCAGTAGGACTGGAATAAACATAAGAAATCATGCCAGTTATTTGGTCAACCTCTTAAGCAGTGAATAGAAAACCTCTATAAAAGTTTACCATCCTTGAAATTTATCTGTAGAATGCATTACCTGATCACATTGGTAGTGTGATGTTAAATTCAGCTACTTCTGAATTGGGGCCCTGAGTGGCTGAGTGGTCTAAAGCGCACACCATTATGGGTCACTGCTATCTCACCTCCGTCTTTGTGGGTTCAAGTCTTGGGCTTGGCCAATGTATGTGGGAAAGCTTGCTGGTAGCTTCTCATGGGGTCGGTAGTTTTTTCCAGGGTTTTTCTGGGTTCTTCCTCCACCATTTATACTGGCTGCCATGTATATCCTATCTTGTGTTGAAAAATGGCGTTAAAGCATATAACAACAACTTCCTGAATCCAACCCTCCCTAAAAGACAAAAAAATGGTGCATACATTTTACCTAGTTCTCTGGTAAAGCTTCACAGTTTATGGTATTAAATTCAAGGATTTGCCTTGGTTTTGCTGCCCCTTTTGATTGGGGAATGGTCTTATCCATAACATGAGAATTCCTGCTGTTATGACCCCTGGGGGTTATCAAGGTAGTAGTTGGATGCATTTGAATTTCATCCTCCTAATGTAAATGTGGTCAAGTAGCAAGTTTGATGGAGAAAGGATGTTTTAATTGCAAGTATTATGTTTATCTGAGAATACAGTAAAAACTGTCTTGAGCAACCTCTGCTATGAGCGACCACCTGTCATGTACGACCACAATCGTAATGCACGGATCGATTTTATTATATAAACGCTCTGCTATGAGCGACCACCTGCTGAACGCGACCAGCGACTGCGATATCTTGGCAAAATGTGCATTTCGACACTGCTATGAACGACTGCATCGCAAAAAACGAGGGTAAACTCCACCAACCTTTGTTTAATCGCTGTAAGAACGACCGCTCATCCCATTCCAAATATACAAAAAAAAGAAAAAATAGGCTGGCTACCGATCTCTTAATTTTTTTTTAGTTGCTAGGCTTGTCGTGTTTTACAGTTTCTGTCGTAAACCAGACTAAAAGTATATGGAGATTATTTCCTAGTCTGGTTCGCTGCTTCGTGAGCTCCTTGTGTTGTTCTCCGTTATTCGTATAGTGGTGAGGAAATCAGAAAGCATACAAAGCAGGGAACCAGACTAATTATTCCCGTAATTAACCTGCTTCCCGGCCTTTGTAGGACCTGGCATCCCTATGACTACTGTATGGCGAGAACTGACAGACACCAGTGACCTTTATGTAATCAATTATTACAACGACCGCTTGATTAGTATCAATTGTTCTGATCAAAAACAAATATCAAAAGAATATTTAAAAAAGGATTGTTGCTACTGGTGATAGATGCTACAGTCCGTAAACCAGGTTAATGTACATGTCATGAAATGCCGTTGAAGTGTCAAAGTTGACGTAGTGGTCGCATATTTTGTTTGTCTCGAGTTAGTCTATATTGCCGGGGGTGAATAAGGCCATTGTCTATTAAACCAGCAAGAGAGAATCATTTGCGGGATTCGATTGATAGTGCTCAAGACTTGTGATGTTTGTTCCCCCCCCCCATGTTAAGTGATGACATCCCAATCACAAAGCTGTCGTCTGTTCAAGTTGGTGTGACCGGGTTACACACTTCGCTTATAGAGTTAATCCCTGTATGTTATCTTTGAATGAAGCCGTTGACTTTTGTCACTGAGTAAATGGTCCTGTTTCTGGATGAGATAATTGTTTTTTATTTCATTAATTGTTAGATATGCAATGCACATGTATAGATTTTTCATATTTTCCCACAGCCACAGTCTTTACGTTCGATGTTACAACTGAGCGCTAATAATTTTAACACCTAGAATTTTAATAACAATGGACGAACCTCCAACTAAAAGGAGACAAATTTTAAGGCTGGAGAAAATAATTATTGTAACTGAAAGAAGTGAAAAAGTGCAGACCACTCTCAAAAAAAGCGGTTTAAACGTCAGTAAAACAAATTTAGGTTGTTATATAGGAAAACGAGTAATTCAGAAACGATTTCATATGCTAAAATATGTGATCTTCAAATGTAAATGTGATTTCATGTTTAATGATAGAAGTATATCTTTATTACAATATAATTTTGTTTTTAGATGAATGCATACAATATTTTAGCAACAACTATTAATAAAGAATAGAATATATGTACAGTGATTGTGGTTATTTTTCTTGAAATTGTTCTGAAACTGGACTTTGGAAACTGGTATTTTTGTACAAACCTGCTATGAAAGACCACCTGTCTTGAGAGACCGCTTTTTGTTGGCAGAAGGGGCGGTCTCTCATAACAGGTTTTACTGTATTAGCAGCTTGCATTTCAGATAAGCCCTCCCACACCTTCCCAAACATGAAAGTATCCTGCTTTAAATTTCCACATCCCACAACTACCCATATGCAACTATCCTCTTTGATCTTTCCAGATCCTGCACCTTCCCACATATGCAAGTATCCTCCTTGATAGTTCCACATCCCACATATGCAAGTATCCTCAGTAGCTCCACATCCCACTTATGCAAGTATCCTCTTGATATTTCACTCAAGTTTAAACTTATAAAAATCTGGTATTAAACTAGCCACCTAGCAGAGATAAGGTGGGTGGATGAGTAATTATAATGGTATCAAACATTTCTTCATATAGATTCCATTGTTATAGTTTTTATTGTATATACAAGAGATATTTCAAAAGTTCTGAATATAGTGTGCTGTATGACCCAAGTTATTTATTAGTGGACAGGAAGTACATCAGCACATCCCTCAAAGTACTCATGCACACTTTCTCAGTCTGATTATCCAATTATTAAATGCAGTCTTGTATTCACTTTTTGGTATGTTGTTCATACACTGGAAAACTGCACTACCAACAGCTTGGCAACTTGTCAAATTATCTACCCCACAGTGATGTTTTGATAATGGGATTCAGCCAACAATCACTTCGAGCTATATCAGGGCTGTATGGAGGATATGGCAACATTTGGATGCTATGTTACATCATGAAGTCTGTCACAATAGTGGATTTATGTTCTGGTGTATTGCCATGGAGTAGATACTTAAGGTATTGGTGCACCGATGGGTGAGGTAATGTTCCACAACTTTTGTCAGTGCTTTTGAATCATACTAATGTCCAGTGACCCTAGTAGAGTTGGATACAGATGCTCTTTGTATCATAAAATAATGCATTTAAACTCTCTTGACAATCTATTTGGCATGATTTCTGGTCTCTCATTTTATCAGATATACTTTGTTTTTTCCAGTGAGGTTCAGAAAAGGAAATCCATGTTTCTCCTCTTGTAATAATAACATTCAAACATCTTTGGTCACTCTTTTCAAATTTGGCAAGTAGCTGTTGGATGATTGGTGATTTCATCCCGAGTCTCATTTTGATCAGCAATCAACAAATGCAGGACACAGTTTGCACAAACTTTTTTTTTTACTAGCATTACTAATAATATGGAAGAAAACGGTAACCAGTTTTGAAATGGGTGAAGATTAAATAGAGTATATATGGATTTGACTGGCCATGATTGGCAGATAATGAAATATAAAATTTTAGTATAAAGAATTGTGAGAACTTACCCTATTTGTAACTGAAAATCCCAATCATGTTTTATTGATGGAATTTCAGTCCTTTTACAGACTTAGCTTTGAAACACTTGTATTTGAAATTAACACCCGATTCTTTATGTGTAGAACTGAAACACATTCAAACATATCTAAATCACAAAAATGTTGCAGGACATCTGGCTTTCTCCAAAAGGAAGCTTGCATCTAGGATGCATTCGTACTGAGGAATAGAGGTTTGATAATAAACATTCAGAAATTTAAAATTATTGAATTTTTAATATCATGGTGTT
Source organism: Megalonaias nervosa (assembly GCA_016617855.1). Lineage (NCBI taxonomy): Eukaryota > Metazoa > Mollusca > Bivalvia > Unionida > Unionidae > Megalonaias > Megalonaias nervosa. The sequence continues at coordinate 42,401 of JAECUM010018170.1, forward strand.
TCCACAGCTGCCATGGGTCCTTTTGAGCTTCAAATGATTCATCAGTACATGTAAAACCACTGGCAACTTAATGCCCAAGATAAAGGAAATCACTTCCACTGTGTACCAAGCATCTTTATCAATTGTCTCCACAGCAGCCACCTTCTGCACACCAATTACAGCCAGCAGAATGTGGGTCATCTTCCATGGATTTGCAACCATCTTTAAAATGACAAATTACCTCAAAATTATAGGACATGACAGAGAATTACATTTGTAAACAATCTCCAAGTTGGCCTCAATATCAGAAATTATGCTAAGATGCCCAGATTTGACAGTATGTTTATTGCACATTAGATGAATTTTATCATTCTCCGCCATTTACAGGTCACTCTCATTTACCCATGTTATGTCATACATACATACCTGCAAACGTTGGGGAAGCTGCTGATCATTTTATCTGTTTATAGGTTATTTTTTCTATTGATTGGCATTAAATTTTTAAAGAAACAAAGTCATGACCAAGTATTCTTACTTTTTCAATAACCCTAGTACAATGGAAAGTTGAATTGTCCTCTTTTTGTGAGGGCTGGATTGTGGAGATAGTGAAAGTTAAAACCTTGATGTTGCATTCTTGAAGAAACACAATTTACAATAAAATTGTTTTTCATGAGGACTGACTTTCGTGATGCAATTTAATCCAAAAAATGCATAATTTGTAACAGGGTCCTCTGGATCTCTAAAATAAATGCGTTTTCTTTTGCATTCTTAGAGTAATTTTAAGAAGGGTAGTTGAAAGGCAAACACTTGTAGTTATGTGTATATCTATAGTTTCTTTTAGCCATGTGAACCTTACAGATGTTTGTATGATATGCCCCCATTCATGTCACATGTATAAGGACAGTTTTCAGACAAAAGTGTTCTAGAATTTTGTTATGAAGTATAAAATGTGTTAGAAAGCTTGGATAAAAATAACTGAAGAAGTCCCATTCAGGATGCAGAGACAAATGCTCAAGTCAGATGGGCCATATGTCAGTCATATTTTATATTCAGAAAAATGAAAAACTAATTTGACCAGTATATTCTTGAAATTGAAACTCTATACCAAATTTCAATTTAAGTCCATAAAATCCTCTTGAGCAGAAACAAACTCGATGAAAAATAGTATGGGTGGATAGACATGGGCAACAAAAAAGTCTTTTGCTGAGAATATGCCAGTGCACACAAATTTGCTCAGCATTTGCATTCGATAACCATTATATAAAAGAAAAATGTCCAAGTCAGGCAGGAGTCATAACTTGGTTAGAGTTTAAATTTTAACAAGGCTTATTCCCTCTGTCTTGTGCAGGCTTCACATTAGGTCTAGCAAATATTCCAAATAGCAAATATTCCAAATTCATGGATGCAAATTACCAGTTGTACCCAATTTTTCTGTTTGTCCATTTATCACCAAGCTACAGCTTAGTGCCAAAAGTGAAGGCACAAATGTTTCCCCTGACCATTATGCCCAAAATTAATCTTTATTCAAAATAATGTCGCTTTAACATAATATTTTGTGATGTGTCCCTTTGAGTTTTGAACATACCTTTGTGGTATGGACTGATAAAGGTTCTGAAGGTAATAAATCTAATGAGATCACAACAAATCCTTGATCGCCTTCTTCATGTCCTGGACTGAGTTGATTCCATGAACAATATTTTACATCTCTCTAAATAATATCCAAAATTTTCTATTATATTCATGTCTGGACATAGGGCTGGCAAACACAATTAATTTGATGCTTTACTACCCTATTATACGAGTACTCTGCACAGTGGCATTGTCATTTTGGAAGATATACTTATCATTGGTAAAATGCGACACTATAAATGGCCCAACATTATACTAAATTAATTCTGAATATTTTTGACTGTTTATTTTACCATTCAAACATTGTTGCAACTCCATTTCTAACGCTGCTTAGTGTGAGATGACAGTTTGGTTCCAGTTCTCTACTTTTCTCCACTCAGAAACTTTTTGATTTTCCCTTAATATGAACTTAGATTCATTACCAAACAGGACTTTCCTCCAGTAATTGTTCACAGCGTGATGGATCTTGCCCTCAAATAAGCAATACCATTTCTTGTTTCATTCCTTGTCTGTATTTTCTTCCTTCCTATCTGCCAATGATAGCTTTTCTCAGATAATATTCTTTCAATAGTTCTTTTTTGGACAGATCTCTATTTTGATTAATAATGTCAGTGATATAAGGCAAACTTTTGCATCAGTTTTCTTTAACCACATGAAGAAGCTGGTGTGGAACTTGCAGGCAAAGTGAATGAGGTCTAGAATCTTGACACAGTTTTTCTTCAACACATTGGCTTCCCATATTGCCAGTGCCTGACAACTAGAATCTTGACACAACTATCCTTCAGGATGGTGGCTTTCAGTGCTTCACCAGATGGCACTGGAGAAATCCAAACTCCTCAGCATGGATTTCAGTTTCTGTCTATCCTTTCCTTTGGTAATCTTTGACTAGATTTGTTTCTTTTTTCTTGGAGAGATATTTTTGGGGTTTCTTGATTGATCAGAAGACTGTAATTGTCCCTATGGTATGACTTTGATTTCATCCACCCTCCTCAACATGCTCATGATTTTTCCTTTACACGTTCCCCAATCACACTACATTAGGAATATTAGCTTGCTACCTCACGAATCCAGCTGTACAAGAAGACAAAAATCGTCTTTTCCTAGCTCAATAGAAAAAGGGCAATAGCCCTTGTTTATTACCTCCCCTTGGCACTGCCAGGTGTTGCTAGCTGTTAGCTTTGCTGCTGTACTGGGTAACATCGTATCTTCTGACAATCCAAGCCTTTTTGTATTCTAATGGACTCATCCAATGTTCCTTTTGAACTTATTGTATGGATTCATCATTCTATTGCAGGTTTTATACATTCTTTTGACTCACTTCTGAAAGATTGACTATGAGGAAAAAACGGTTCTCATTAGGTCTGACAACTCTGTGGTGGGGACCTATTTCCTAAAACAGGGAGGCACCAAATCACTCTACCTGTGTGTTCTGATTTGGCAGTTTCTACAATGGTGCGACAATCTCTATATCAACGCAGAAATTAAACATATTCCCAGCAGACTCAATGTCTTGGCCTACACTCTATCCAGAAGAGGTCAAGTCCTTCACACAGAATAGTCCCTCCATCAGTCAGTCTTTACTTGGATTTGCACACTTTGGGGGCATCCAGTGATCGACCACTTTGCAAGGTGGAATCACAAGTTACCCACCTTTGTCTCTCCAATTCCAGACCCAAAAGCTTGGACCATGGATGCACTGTCAATCATTTGGGAGGGGTTGTGGGCATTTGCCTCCCCTCCCATGGTGCTGATACAGAATATAATCCATAAGTTACGGGGTCAGAATGGCAAGATGATTCTGATAGCCCCTCTCAGATGAGACACGTCCTAGGTCACCGATCTACTCGTTCTAGCGACAGATATGCCCAGGAAGATTCTGGCCAACCCAAATCTGCTTCAGCAACCACTGTCATGGGTGGTCCTTCCCTGCTTGGACTGTCCTCTTTTTCTACACACTCTGCTCTTATCAGGACATCCTTGCAAAATGAGCAGTTCAATTCAAACCTTCGATTGTGGAAAATCTCGAAAGCAGGACGGCCCTCCACTCTGAATGCTTACAAGGGAAAGTGGTGTGTTTTCAGGGACTTGTGCCATACCTACAACATCATCCTTTTGTGTGCCTCAGTCCCTCAAGTGGTCAATTTTCTCTCTGGCTCTTTGAAAGAAACAGTTAGCCCCAATATCTATCAAAGGCTATCACCCCATGATATTGGATACATTCCGGCATCATGACTGACATGATTTTGGGCATGATATTGATCTGTTGGATCTTTCAGACCTTTTTGGTTTCAGTCAACAAGAATCCTTCACTCTGTTTCCAAATGGAACCAATCCTGGATTTTAACATGGCTCGATTCAAATCCATTAAAACCTCTAAGGTCACTATCATGCAAGTCACGTTTCCTGATAGCTTTAGCTTCCGCATGCAGGGTAAGCGGGCTGCATGCCCTTTATGTCGACGAATTCTCTTCAGTTCAAATTGGAGGGTTCAGTGGTTCTCTTGACACAACCAGGCATTGTAGCACAAAATAGATTTCCATCTGTCAGTAACCAGAGTTGTCACTTGCTTGCTCTTTTCCATACACAGGTTGAGAACAGGAGCAAAAAAAAGAGTCTGTTCGTGTTCTAAAGCACTACATGAAAAACACAGAGACAAGTAATGGCACACACAAATACCTCTTCCTTTTGGTGTGAGCCGAAACACAGGATATCATGTTTCAAGCCCTATCTTTGTGGCTGAAGTGGGTCATATGCTTGGTACACTTGGACGTCTTACCATATCAGAGATCTCCTCATGAAGATAACTGCTCAGAAGCTTCGAGCCATCTCTGCCTTGTGTTGGAATACAACGCTTCTATCCAAGATAGAATTGAAGCTGTTGGCTTGCATGCAGAGTCAACCTTCTAGAGCCTTCATCTCAGGGATTTAGCATCGCAGAAGCAAACCTTGAATCTGGTAACTGTTATGTTAGGGTCACAGGTCAAGTGACCCCAATTTGTGCTGCTTATATAATTAGGAGAACTGGTTATCTTTCACATGGGAACCCAGCCACCTTCCCAGAAGGATACCCTATGTAAAGGTTGGATGTTCAGCATCCACTCCTCCTATTACTTATTCTCCTATCACATTATTTAAAAACACTCCCCAACACTCTGTCATGCAAGCATCCTTGTTAGTATGTTTCTCAGCTGAAAACTAGCAACACCTGGGGGGTGCCAAGAGAGGTAGTGGGCAAAAATTATTGCTGTTTGTCTATTGAAATAGAAGCAGAAGATTTTTGTCATTTGGTAGGGCTGGAGGTAGAAGGCTAATATTCCTAACATGAGATTGGGTAAGTATTATAAGAGAAACATAATTTACTTAAAATTTGCTTTGCAGTAATGACAACATCATGATTGCAAATAATTATTGTGCAACCTTACAAATCTATCATGATGCTATTTTGGAGACTAAATAAATTACTTGGGTCCTTTTGCTCCAGTTGCTTAGTGGTTATAATGTCCACCTCAGATGCAGAAAGTTGCAGGTTTGTACCCCGGCTGAGTCAAGCCAAAAATTTATAAAAATGGTACTAACAGTTGCCTCACTTGGCATGATGCCCCAGTGTTAGGCATCACTATAAACTGCCACACTTCATACACTGTAGCGATATGACTAAAAAAATTGTTGAAGCTACGTTAAAGATCCAAATCACAGAGACTCACACACTTGTGTACTACATTGTTATAAATCCAAAAGTATGTTTACTCAAAATAGGTATTATTTATTAGATGTACGGTGAACATTGAGCCACATACATTATTTATTAGATGTATGGTGAACATTGAGCCACATACATTATTTAAATCTGTATCCAGAAAATCCTATAACTCTTTTGCCCTCTGCTATGTACAAAGGCTGAACACCAAAAAGTAAAAAAATAAGACCAGGCATTAAATTAGCACTCACTTTATTTCATTAAAATCCTCAACAGTTCCAACCATTACTTTCATAAACCTCTGTGATAGAAGAAGTAGGCATATTTCCATCCATCCATCCTGAATTTATTAACCTGTAGACTTCTGCACCATGAAATTTTACACGCTTCATAATGGTCATAAGAACATGACCTTATTAGACTGACAAGTCACAATAGCCAAACACGAAGTGTCTTACTTAGAAGTTATGAAAATGTAGATGAAGTAATAAGGTTTAACAAAAATGTAACCACAATATAATTCTTAACTCTAAAGGAAGAACACACGAACAGGAGGGATAGTAAGGGACAGTATGGTGATATATTCTAAATATGAAGTTATTAGGGTAAGGTTTTATGAATAAGAAGGAAAAGACCAAACGTTTTAACCAAATTGTGTTTCCAATGCAATAATTGACCCCACAGCCCCAGCTAGGGTAAGAATCCAAGGACAAAGTATTACTGAGAGAAGGGGAGTATGTAACAATATTGTATTTCAAATGTCAATTTAATTTTTAGCATGGGATTATAGAAAAATAAAAAATTTTAAAAAAAAAAAAAACATTTCACACAATTATATCCACAAATGTAATTCTAGATCCAATGACTCCACATGGGGACAGGAGAGCTACTGAGGGAAAGAGGAGTATATAATGGTATTGTATTCCAAATATGAAATTAAATGAGAAAAAAGTTATGAAAATATAAGTGATGGGGGGAAAAGAAGACACACGCCCAATTTAAAGTAAAAATGTATCCCCATTATAATTCGTGGCCCTACAGCTCCATTCATGGCAGATCCACAGGAAAGGTGTAGTACTGACAGAAGGGAGTTGACCATAATATTATATTCTAATAATTGTGTAAGAGGTCATGAAAATATAATGGGAAGAAAACCTTAATCAAAATCTTCAAAATGTGTCTTTGTTATAATTCTTGACTCCATGTTCCCATCCAGGGGTAGGAGTGGTCCTGAGAGAAGCGCACGATGATATTATACTTAAAATATAAAGTGACATAGATAAACATTACTGTTACAAATGCTGAAAGGCCTAAACCAAAGTTGTCCATAAACTCGTTCACACATCCAAAATCAGACTACCCAAATGTTTGATGTCCCCATCTAGGGGGTCATCAAAACAATTTGTGGTTGACAAATCAGAATTGGTAAATATATCTGCTTTCATATGTAGATGACATAATTAGATTTCCAAAACACTACAGCAATTTTTAAAAGTTTTGAGCATTTAGATCAAGTTTGCATGATTAAGCAAATACCACTGAAGGCAGAGCAATTATATTTGGTATGAATGTCATTATGCATATGTAAACAGATGACTGATTAAGGTTTCCATGCAGTTAGATCACATTTTTTTTTAAAAAAAATATAATTTTTGGGGACTTTTTAGTTTTTCAGTGATGGCATACATGTTTTACAAACACAAATTCATTTCCCCCCATGTTTTGGAGGAGACATCTCGGGTACTCTATCATCATGCACAAAATGGGACTAATATTAAAAAAGTCTTCTCTATTCATAGAATATGATAAAATATATTTAAGAAGAATAAACATCCTTACACTGCGAGTTCCATGGTTTAATGGTTTGTAGATCCTGTCTTTTAGGTGACTGCATTTATCTCATCCTGTTAGTGAGTACTTTTTAAGTCTTATAAAACAAAACTGACATCTGGGCAGGGTTTTCAAAAGAAAATCAATGTATCACACTACTAATAATAGAAATATACAGACATTTAATTCTGTGTATTGAAGAATTAGGAAACACAAACTAAAGTAATTTTTAGCAGTGGAATATGCAACACATCATTTTGTAATGTATTTATGTTATAGTTTAATGTCCCACCTTGGTCAATATTTTTTGTTAGTTTTTAAAACTTCTCCAAGAAAGACAAATTCCAAAATATTTTAAAGCTGTTTTGAAACAACTGTTATATATGTACATGACAGCACAAGCATATGTACCAGAGTGATCTTGTAGTCAAAAAAAGTGGTCACTGATGTTACGTGTGAATAACCTCAACTTTACACCTACATGATGAAAGGGTCAATTCAACAATGAATGTAAATGTTTTGGACTTCATTGTTTATGAGGTTCTAAAAACTAACATACATATTATTTTTGTTTTAGTGGGAGCTGATGAAATACTTGTACCTATTTTGTAATTACAATAATGTAACCCAAGTGTTACTAGCAGTTAGAATTAATTACAAATTTCTGCTATGTTAAGTCAAATGGCCTAAATACATTATGGAACATAAAACCTTAATTTAAAAAAATTCAAGAAAACAAAAATGCAGAAAGATCTTCTTTCATGATATTTCTGAAAATTTAATTTCTTCATTCAAATTGTATTACTCAGATTACACTGTATGTGCTCATAAATGATATTTTACATACAGAAGTCTCACAAACTTTCAAATCTACTGACACTTTGAAAAAACTGAGAAAATTAAGTAACACGTTACAATTTTAGGCATTATTTTTTAAAATGTCCTACAGTTTCAATAGTTTAAAATAAACAGCAGAAATAAGGGTTTTATAGCATGCAAGTGAAATAATTTTGTTACTTATGATGAACTAAACACAAATGGAGGCCTGCAATAATTTTACAATTCTAAATTTTACGGTCCACATTTCTGCATGCCCTCTTGAAATAACTTTTTAATACGCTCAAAAAGATCATGACAGCTAAAATGATATACTGTTGTACAAAAAAGAAAATTTTTTTAAATGACAGTTACAAATATGTAAGGAAATGTCAGTCACATAAATGTATGGAAATGTCAGTCACAAAAACGTATGGAAATGTCAGTCACATAAATCAGATAGTAAACAAATCAAAATGTTTATTATTTTCTCGAAGTTAAGTTTGATTTTTTTTCAACTTGGCATTTATGGCCACATACTGGGCATCAGACCACAAATGTAAACATTAAAATAGCACCAGTGCTTCCCAGGGTTATATTTACTAAATAAAAAATGATTGAAACAGACAACAAATTATCCCTTCTGTATACAGTTCATTGCATGCATTTCTATTATCAGACACTTATTTCCAAATTTCAGATAATCTTCAAAATTCACATCATAGCTACATGTGCAACTTTTTTTTCAGTATTTGTCCATCCTCCATTATTAAGCACATCTTTATCTTTTCCCTCTTTTTGTCCCCAGTGGAGGCTTATTTAGCTGGAATGGCTGTTCTGTTGAGGCAGAGAGGTTTTGTTGGGGCAGGGCTACTCCTGTAGCTGGAGTAGGACTTGAAAAAGTGAATCCAGCTGATGAAGGTTGAGAGGCTTTAGGACCAAATACACTACCTCCAATACTACTATTATTGCTACCGAACAGGCCAGATGTTCCTGTCCCAAAACCTGGAAATAATATGTACAAAACATAATTCACATTTATTCAGAATGGATATACTGTGAATTTTTGTTGTAGGCATCATTTTCCTTGACACCCTCACTAATATTTCCTGATAATTCAGATATAATTTTGACATTAGCATCATTCTATGGCAAATACATTGATATTCCATGTTACTTCAACCACTAAATCCACAAAAATGTAAACTTCATTAATAAATGTGAGTTACACTTCGATAATATAAATGCAACATGACACTAACTCCATTAAACATATATATCATGACCTCTTTCAACTTTAATCTTCATAAAAGGCATATGTAATAATTTTTTTTTAGAAAAACAGCTCTGTGTATGTTAAACAGTTACACATAGGTCTTAAAAAACCAGCACAAGTAAGGACCTGGAGGGAATAGTGAATAATAAATTTAAAATTTGTCACTTTGAATTTGCATCTTACTAGCTCAAATTTCACTATCCCAAAATAATGCATGATACTATTAAACAAAATAATACCTTTGAATCCAGAGGACTGCGAGGTAGTTGTTCCAAAACCAGAGAATCCTGGGAAGAAAAAGAGTAAAATAAAAACTCTGTAAAGCATCCAAATTTAATATTTGTTCCAATTGGATTCATACAAAAATCTATGGTGACCAATACCTCTGAAAGTCTTTAAAATCAAAGTTGTACTTACAAAGTATTTTAACTTGAAGCCCTGCATTAATGCACTTTGAAATATTTAAAGAAATCACCAAGACTAATATAGAATTATAGCACCCATAATAATACCATATATTTCCATTTTGGGCCTGCCTGATTCATACATGATGACAACAAACAAGATACATCTTTGGATATCACAATATCAGAATATTAATTTTTTCGTATTGTTCATAGCTTTATCCTCTGCATGACAAACTAAAAAAATAACTGTACTCAGGTATATAAATTACATCTGAAGTGATTCTCAACACTGCACCATCCCATGTCCTAATAGTTTATGTATGTGTGTGATCTGTATTTTTAACAAAGCTTTAACAATTTTTCAGTCATTTCACTAAGTTGTCTGCAGTATGGCAGTTAATAGTGATGTCTAGCACTGTGGCATCATGCCACAGACATATTGCATGATGTCCCACCCAGTCAAATTATCCTGACATCAGGCTGACCAGTCCTAACACTAACCTCTTAATGCTGAGTGCCAAGCGAGGCAGCTGCTAGTACTGCTTATATATGTAAGACAATTATGTAGATATATGCAGCTAGCACATCAGACACCACAAGGTTTGCACACCATTTAATGCTTCTGGTGTTAACAATACAAGTAATTGGTAGGCATAACTGAGACAAGGGTTTCAACGAATGAAGTGTCTACTACGGAGAGCAAGATGAAGAATTTGACTCTAAAATACTCAATCCAGATCTGCCCACAACATCGTAATAATTATGGAGCTAATGTTATCACTACCAAAAATGTCCATGTTTCTCTATCTGCAAACAGCCAGGCATCAAGTGAAGTAAATCTAGCTTGTCTGAACCTTCTGCTGAATGAACATGTATATGCATATATTGAGCAAAAATTTGGCAACATAAACAAGTAAATGTGTACCAACCTGATGTAGTTGTAACTGGGACTGAGCTTAACAATCCACCCCCTGTTCCACTTCCTCCAGCAAATCCCGTCACAGGAGGCCTTCCACCTAATATTAAAATAATGCTTCAGTCATGGCCACTCTTAAGTAAATCAATATATTTCAACTCAGCAAGTAATATAATCTTCTATATAAAGGGCAAGGTCTTCTTACTAGGTCCTTAATAGCTAAATTTGGTGTCCTTAATAGCTAAATTTGGTGTCCTTAACAGCTAAATTTGGTCTCAATTTTAATAAATATATGCATAACCGACTTCCGCAACTTGTCGATTTAATCTAAATATTAAATTTGTTACCTAACTGATAGACCCTGGTCCTATTTCAAATTACTCTAAACAAAATCCCTGAGAAGTAATTAGTCTACATTTTTTAAAGGTTATCTGTGCTCTACCCTGTTTTATAACCTGTATAACTGACCAGGTCCAATTTCTTTCAAAATTATATCATCGATCATTAAATGAATTTCAAATTTTTATTTAATTTTTCACACCAATTATCTTCTTCCACACTTCCAGATCAAACTGGAATGAATGTGGCCATTCTTTTATATATACCTTGATGTTGCTGAGTTCGGTTCATAGCTGTTGCCATGGCAACTGCAACAGCATTGGTGACCCCTGGGAATGGACTAGGTCCTAAAGTATCAGTTGTGTGATGTGAACTGACTTTCACAGTAGTTCGCTTCTGTTTCTCAAAGATATTCTTTGTGTCACCATGGAAAATTTTCCAGTAGTTAAGAAAATGTTCTTTCTGGGTCTGTGAATAAAAACAAGAATAATTGTATAATATATACCTTCCATGTAGTAAACAGCATTGTTATACTTGATAATACTTCAGTTTCCTTGTTAAATGAAGAAAGTGAAGGATAAAGTTGAGTTTCTCATTTTACAGAGAATGATTATTCTAAAATTATGTCAGCTGTCAAGTTAGATCAACCACCAAAGAAAAACCAAAGTCTGATACCAAGTTTCAGAAATCTTAGTGTTACAGTATATATGGTTAAGACTGGAGGTATGTTGTGTAATATTTGTAAAACAATTTGGAGAAAGAAGACCCATTTTACATTGGAAATCAGCGTTTTAATTTTAGAATGTCAATGCTGACATGACATGCTGAGTCACTAGATCACATACAATTTGAAGCAGAGATATATATGAAACAATACCGGTGATTTGTGGAAAATTCTACAAATCAACCATAAAAACCAGTGTCCCAGCTTGCCGAAGCTAAGCTAATTATACATATGCCCATTCAGATCACAGACTGTGAAGTCAGTTTCTTGGCACAGAACATTATTTATATACAAATAAGGAACAAATTAAGCTTATATGCTTATATAACTAGCAGGAAGAAAGAAACGTATATTTAAGTCTTTAGTTGATAATGAACTTCCCATTCCCTCCCCACCATTTGTTTTGGTGACAAGTTGGGGGGGGATACTCACTTCAGATACAATTCTGGCAGCATCTCTGCATTACCTGCTATTATTGGAAGACCTTCTGTTCCCAGTAGGGATCTACAGCACTTACCAATTTAGGGAAGTTGCTAGCTCCCAATGGACTTCCATGACTCTTTCCAAGGTACATAAACTGCCCATACTATCAAGTTGGGTATCACTGACACATGGAAGAAGGAAGCAATCAGTTCCTGTGAAGGATTGATCTGTGAAACTTCCTGGTGGAAGGAATTTGACATTACCCAGCAGCAACAGCCATGTTCCAGATGGAGAGAAAATGCAGTCTTCTCACAAGGCACAAGTAGGATAATGTGTTAAGTGACAGTGATCAAAGGTTTGTCACTTGTCAACAAGATGTTTTCATTGGGCGCCAGGTACAAGTGCCAGGATAATGTGTCGAGTCACAGTGTGACAATGATCTTAAATTCTGGAAATGGACCAGAGTTAACACATGCACAAAGGTGTCAATAGGGCATCAATTGTTGAACCCCTTTAGTATGTTTTTCATTTATAAATTATTAGCAGGGTTTCCAATCATCATTTTGTTTTAACCTACAAATGCATACTCTGATATTTTGATCAGATAAGTATCTTACTTTGGAATTTTTTCTTTCAGATTCTAATTATGCTTATCTTATCAGTTAACCCATTACTTCATGAAAGCACCTTTGGATACCTCTACTCCATTCTCATGGAAGCGCCTTTTGACGCCTGCTGTAAACATCAGCCATTTTGAGCAGGTTTTGTAGCACCACCTTTGGGGAAAACCCCCTATTTGATACTACATTCATTGGTGTGAATGACCATTACATCAGATCATGTGGTCGCTGTTTAAAATCTGGTGGAAATCTGCTATTTAAAGTAACTGGGTAAGATTCTCCACTCTCCAGAATGGAGGCCATGGATTTTGTTTAGTACTTACTTGAGTTTTCACGATTAGAATCACAACTATGAAAGCTTCAATAACTTAAGTAAAGGCTCTTAAATTGATGTACGCAGCAATTAGTTTTATAAATTATCAAATTCAGATATTCAGTGATGTAGACGCAGATAAAGAACTTGTAAATTCTGAGTATGAGAAATGGCAGCTTAGGTCGGTCACGCTGCTTCACTGACTTGACGGCGAACAAGTTCTCTCAAGATTTTAAAGCACATACAAATTTCTTCTGTGAAAAATAATTATACAGCTATGATGACCGGATTTACTCTTAAATCTTTCTATACATAATATATGTGTACCAAAAGTGTAAAATTGATGTTAAATGTAACATATACTGCACTTCTTAACAGTTAGCTGGCAGGCCTATGTGTATGGAGTCAAATAGGTAACAGGTGTTCTATATATAGCACACTGCACTAGGTAACTTTGCTATATGTATATCAAGGAGCTAAAAAGCCATATTTTCTATGAGGTAAAGGATTCAATACAAATTTTATACTACACATAATGCATTTTCACTTGTATAAATGTGAACTACTGAGTGTGAGTTCTCACAAATCACGGCTTTCCAAGTGTGTAAATCTATAAAATGTTTGTGCGATTTGCACACTTGGCAGCATCTCTGGAGAACACTGTGAGCGGTTGATAAAGAATCAGCTGCAACATACTGAGTTGCAGCAAAATGTAAATGTCATTCTTTTAAATTAACAACGACTGGAATTACTTTATTAACCACAACTAAAATTATTTGAAATTATCATTCCTGAAATTATTTTAAATTAACCACAACTGGAAAAAGATACAAACTGAAAATGAAAAAATAACAGAGAATGAATAAGTAAAAATAAAGGATTAAAGAAAAGGGACTAAAAAAGTGGATGCACACAATTTCAACATGAAGAAATTAAAACAATTAGTAATCAATCTCCATTACCTTGACTGCATCATGAACCTGGTGAAGCTGTGCAGCTAGAGCCACAAATGTTTCATTCATCTTTTTCAGTAACATAATCATTTCTGTAGGGAAAAGAATTTATATCATATATTCACCATAAATTTCATAAATACTTGATTTTATTCCAAAAAAAATAACAGTCAGCTTACGGAAAAATGATAAAATAACCCACATTCAAATAATAATCATAATGACATTAGAGGGTAAAATTCAGTCTTTTTCAGGGAAACCATACTTGTTGTATTAAAATATATCCAAAGTATATCAATACAAGGAAACCTAACTGATATAACTTACTGATTAAAATTAGAGTGTAAGCTAGCCAATGTGAAAGCCAACAATGTGACATGATAATAACATTTTGAGATTTTCATACCTTCAAATAAGAAATTTGTATCATTTAAGTAATGCATGATTCAGCACTGCAGAACTATTATAATGAATTAGCTAAATTAAATTGGCAACAATTAAATATAACTGTAACTGATATCAGTTGAAAATCTAAAGCATATAATGAATGAAAACAGTTTGTTATGCATGCTAATATTACAAATATGTAGACAAAATCATGTCTACATTTTACTTAACAAACTTTAGTTCGTGCAGTAATGGAGAAATAAATTACCTGCATAACAACAACTGAATAATATAAACAATACATTTTTTAATTAGATTCTATTGATGACATTTACTCTTCCTCCAGGTGTTAGTCTTAAGAGATCCCAAAATTTATGTACGAGTATGAACAGAAATTCTTTTAAAGTTACGCTCTCTCTCTCTCTCTCTCTCTCTCTCTCTCTCTCTCTCTCTCTCTCTCTGTACTATTTTCTGGACTCATGAGTGGCAAACATTTCAACAGCCAGCAACAAAAGAAAAATGGTTTCATAACATAAAGATTGTTTTGATAACAGAATGATCACCAGAATAATAAATTGGTATTCATATTATCTAATGTATGAAAATCTGAAAGAGATAATCCATAGATTCTTTAAAAATGAAAACCCAGTTTAGCTTACTGAAAAAAGGTAAGCAAAAACGTGTCCCACACTTTATATCATACAAATTATTCACGTAGTTAAAAAAAATGTTACTTTAGCTACAAAGACCACAGGTAGCATTTGAGAAACTGAAGTTCTAAACCTGCTTGCAAGTTCATTTCTCTTTATAAAAACTTGTGAATCACGCAAGGCCATAAAATCAAAACAGAGTTCCCTGATTTGTGGCAAAGCTTAATTCTGCACCATTTCTATTGCATTAGGAAAATAGTGATCATGTGTCTCAATGATGGCTTTTTATTCTTTTTTTTTCCCTGGATACTTCACTGGGTGCCCAACAAGTACAAATCCCTTAAAAATTTGCTGAATATAACTGTAAAGTGGAACCATATATGTTTTAAAACATCCATACCCAGTTATATATGACTAGACAGTGTCACATAACACAACCATGCACCCTGCCACAAGGTCAAGGTCATGACATGACAAAATACAAAGCTGTGACCTCTATCCATTATGGTTATCACACTGAAACCAATGAAGTTATTTTAATAAAACTTTAGCCTTTAATATATACTGACTTGTTGTTGTTGTAGGGTTTAATGCCATTTTTTCAGCACAAGATAGGTTATACATGGCAGCTAGTGTAAGTGAGGGAGAAAGAACCCTGGAAAACCCTGGGAAGAACCACCAACCCACGAGACGCTACTGGCAAGCTTTCTCACGTACCCACATTAGCTGAGCCTGAAACTCAAAACCACGCAGACAGAGGTGAGATGGCAGTGATCCAGAATGGTGAGTGCTTTTTTCATTAACAAGACCATCACTTTTAAAGCCCCAATGCTGCTGTTATGTGCAAAAATGCCAAATCATCTGAATAATACTGAATCTTGTAAGATACTGGTCTTACACATCATTGAATGCCGTTAAAACTAGATAATGTCGATGTTTCATCACATTATGAGTGATGTAATTTCTCAAACTGAGAAATCCAGCCATTTTTCATGTGTGTACAAATTAATCTGATGTTGATCGGCAATGTCCAATGGTCAAATGATTTCTTTTGAAAGCTGGAACACAAGATTTGATGATGTCATATGAAGCCAACACCACACTATGTCAGATATGGTAGGTAATCCTGATATGATATGCTATTCTCATTTTGTGTTTGGTATGATGCATTACTCGGCCTAGCATTTCTTAGTATTCTTCTGTAAAGGTATAACTGATGTACATTATTTTTTACTAGTTTATGTTTTATGCTAACTAATTAATATGGAACTCTGCAACAGCAGGGTTTGTCTTCAGCCAAAGTTCATCTTTCAAAGTATTCAAGTGCCCCAGCTGATTACCAATATTCACCCTAGCATGCTTTTTCTTCTCAGATCAGCTTAAAAAAGTTGCCATGCCTCTCTTTGTTCCCTCTTGAATCAAACTGTACACCACATGCGAACATTGTTATTAGATTAGCCACTAACAGAATTTGTCCATGTATCACATCACTACTTTTGGAGCACTCCCAAAAAAGAACAGAATTACTAGCAACTTCAGTGGTTGAATCAAGAGGTGGCACCTCTTAATTCTAAACTGATTATGTAAACATTGTTTAAACCTAACATCTAGATTATTTCAAATAATGGTTTATGTAAGATAGGTTTTTTTTTAAACGAATCATTTCCTTCCTTCCAACTTTAGTTGGATGGGAAGAAAAACAGTGAAATTTATGAAAAAGGCTGGTATTGGGGTCACTTTTGTTACATTTATTTATTCGTAAAAGATTCATATAGCTAACAATGCTGAGAACTTTCCTTCATTGATTCACAACCTGGCTACCTGCATACAGTTAGTTTACTGTGTTTGAATGGGTAGTAATTCAGTACTCACTTTCTCACTTTTGAAAAGTTTCTTTTATCTATGTAAAATTTCAGGATATTTAAGCTGTGATGATGAAAATCCCTCTCATTCTCTAAACAGAGAAACTGGCAATAAATTAATGATGACTTTAACTTCAGTTTTCCTCTGTCAGTTAGATATGACAGATGAGTCCACCCTGTCAAATACCATAAATGAGATTTTTATTCATTTTTATTTTCTTAGATGCAACTGACACTTTCTTCATTGTTTTACAAAATAAACCAGACAAGAATTATTTTTATTTACCTACAAATTGATGACAATTTAATTGTTAATGTCCTTCATATACTTTTGAACACATTTGAAATTAAATGTTCCTCAGAAATTCTACCAGTTTAAATGTTTGTTCACATAGCAACAAAATGATCAAGAAAATAAAAGCACATCCCTACAAATTTGAGCTTGGAAGGTGTACAATATCTATAGGAAAAGTGTAAAATATATGTAGAAAAGTGTACAATATATGTAGGAAAAGAGTACAATATATGTAGGTAAAGTGTACGATATATACAGGACATAACTTCACAACAACTTCCAGATGATGTCAATTTTGTCACATTGTTGGAACTGTCATGGAACAGCACATCGTTTAACAACGAGCTTACAAGCTGGAATTCAGGACATTATAAGGGCTAAATATAACTGTTCCTATCTCTTAAAGAAAAATAGATTTTTAAAATCAGTAACTTTTACAAAAGTAAGAACTTTTAACAAAGGTTTTTCTTCTTTTGATATGAAAAGAAGGTATCAATCAGATTTGAAACAATTATAAATAAAAAAATGTAAGAGTTAGAAAGTGAAAACTCTATTTCATATCAGTTAATGTGGGTGCAACAAAAAGTAAGAAGTAAAATGAGTAACTGGTGACCTTCAGGTGTAAATTTGTTGGGCTGATTGAGAGAGGCAAGATGACTCTCCATGACTTCTATCTGCTGTCGATAATTCAGCATTTGGGATTCAAAGTCCTCCACAAGATTCTGGAAATACCTATGAATGAGAAAAATTAGACTGAAAATACAGTACTTTTTATCAAAGGAAAAACACCAAATTCCCATGATAAAATTAGCAAAAATACTCACTTTGATTGGTGGGTCACCAATTTATTTAAAGACTGTGAGTGTCACAAACCAATAATGAAAAAGATCAATGAACAATGATACATTTTTGAAAACTTATGGGCCCCCAATCTGATTTAAATCAAGATATTCTACCTTACTACTTATATGGTCTTGTTGTCATAAGAATGCACAAGAAGCAAGTTAGATCTGATTTTATTTAGAATAATTCAGCCAATCCCCTTTCCATCAATTTATGTACTGAAGACCAAAATGTCTATGTTGCGATGTGTTCAAACATATTGAACAAGTTTGAAGAACTACAATAATAACATCAAAATCTAATAAGGTCATCTATATAAGCATGTAAATATACATACCAAATTTCAATTGTCTACCTCAAGTTGTTTTTACCTAATTGTGCTAACAATGGTTTCATCAGAAAAGCAAAGTAAAACAAGTAACAAATATGTATAAATGGAAATAATGGAGTAATGGTCTGCAAAGCTAACCATGTCATCTATGTATGAAGACAAAGATGCATACCAAATTTCATTTGTCTTCCAAAGGTGGTCTTTACTTAATTGTGCTAACAAGTTTTGTCAAAAAAAGCACAAGAATAAAAGTTAAAATTAGAGTCCCATAAATGGTACATTATGCATCAATAAAAAGTATCAATAATGATAAATAGTACTATAGTACTTCTTCTATGTAAAACTCTCACTGCTGGAGACTTGAACATTTGAATCCAAAATCAATAGGTTTTTTCCTTGTCTTAAATGCAAGCCATCAACTAAGTCTGGTCAAGATAAAATTCACCGAGCTAGCATCATTTTGCAGACACCATTTTTTAATCTTCAACATACTGACTCAAAATAGACGGGTGCCTTTTAGTAGGTAGAACAATAAATCTGTTATCACAGCAGCATATTGGAGAGATAGAGGAGTGATTCTCAAGTCTATAAACCTACTATCAGATCAACTTTTTTTGCTGTCCATCCCCTCACACCTGAATTTCTAATTGTGAACATTTAGCTCAAATTAAACTCAATAAATGTGCTGAAAGGATGAAAATGAAGAGCTTTTTGTGCCATTAAATGATCTTTTTCATCCACAATATATTTCTGCAGTCCAACAAACAGCTGAAATATGGATGGGATGGATAGATGACCATCATAACAAGAAATGCTCTGCTGTATGGCAGGCATATAAAAATGTGCAAAACCACCAAAAAATCTAATATGGTCATCTACATTTGAATACAAATAAGCCTACTAAATTTCATTTTTCTAAATCAAGTGGTTTTACTAAATTGTGCTAACAAGGATTTTGTCAAAAAATGATGGTCTAAAAAGAAAAATCAAAATGTGTTAGAAACACTGTAATGGCCTGAAAATTAACTGGTAAATGTACATATGGCTACAGATATACCTACAATATCTGAGTTGTCAATATTAAATAGGTTTTGTGCAATCTTGCTGACAGGCATCTTGGGATGGACTGTCATGCAGACTGATGGATGGAGAGGAACAAGATACCTCCAATGGCTGCATTGGGAGGTGAGGGATAACAAAATCATCATATGTCAACAGAATACATGCACATCTACCTGATGTCAAAGTCTAAGAAGTTTTAGGGCAATTCCTCAAAAGTTATGAAGACTAGTTGTGTACACATTATTTAGCATGTTCATCCAACACCATCATGGGACATAACTTGAAGAAAGGCATCAGAAAAGGACAACGAAACTACATGTACATGTTCACCTCTGTCAGTAATATCTGCCAAGTTTTAGCGCAATTCATGAAAAGGTGTGGGGATAGTTATGCTCACAAGAATAATCATGTATCATTAATACACCAAAACGAGATGTAACTGGAGGGGAAAAAAATCATCGGAGCACAATAACAAAACCATATGCACACATTTCCTCCTGTTAATAAAATCTGCCATGTTTCAACACAGTCCATGAAAAGACTTCCATACAGGAGTAGTTGCACATGAGTTTTAAGGCACACATAAGTATGTATGAGAACTTTTTTTAATGCTGTTTTGTTCCTGCTATATCCACAGTGAGTGAATAAATGAGAAAGGATAATACTTGTAATTCATCAGCATGAAAAAATATTACAAATATCAGACATTATGTTTCATTCGTTTAAAATGTAGATATTAAACATATTGTGGCAACTTACTCCGTGGGAGCAGTGTTCTCATACTGCAGGCTAGCTGGGATGTCCTTTGTTCTCTGAGCCATCTCAGCACTTTTCAACTCCTACAAAATTATATCAATACCTGTATTCAGAGATGCAGTGATATTCTTGCAATATTCACAATATGGTACAAACCATGAATTAAGATTTTTCTGTCTTTGCAATGACCATCCCACCCTAGTTTTATCTACCTAGGTCCATGCAGGGAAAACTTGGCAACTAAATAAAAAATATATGAAAAACTAAATTTTCTGTTTAATGTGTTTCTTTGGTTCAAATCATCTTAAAAGTCTTTTCACATGCTAATTCCTTTAAGGGCTATACCATTTAAATCTATCTTTAGTGTGGATATGCCTTTCTTGGCCTGGGGTACTACCAAAATTAAAAAATTTAAAACTTTTTCCTCCAATGTGTATGGCAAAATCTTCAAATTATGCACTAAAGCATTTGTAGAGAAAAGACTAAAGAATGCAATATAAATTTATTGTGATGCTGCTATGAAAGTATCTGGTTTTCTCTAGGTAGTGTTTTCAACCAAATTTACATCACTGTAGCAGAAGTGTTCTCTGACCAAAGGGCAGTAACCCTCTTTGAGGAGTACGCTTGAAGATAATAATTATCCAACTTATTGGAAAATCCTCTCTTCCCTTAGAGTAAGGCAATCAACTTTTCTGTTCATGATGTAAGAGATTATCAGTAATAAAAACTTAAAAGGGCTTCCACACAACAATATTTCAGCAGTAAACAGATATAAGATGCATGCTGTACCACATTATTTTCATGATGATAACATCACTGTCAAAGTGTTTGCAACTGGAATCAAAGCACTGAGAATACTCATTGCATTGGAGAGTTAGAGTGATACTAATTTACATTAGATGTGATGAAAGAACATAAATCCAGAGATGTTGCTATTGATAGTTTCATTTACTATCATATAATGCTACTCTAAACAAGTTTTACAATTTAAAATTTTCTTTAGATTATATGTCACCTGAGAATTTATATTAATATTTTAAGTATTTTTTGAAAAATGATTTCTTTTAAAAGAATTTTCTACCATTGTTTCATGCATTATCATCAGTGGAATAATATCCAAAGGAGTTAACTACTGTCAGGTCTACTCATTTACCTAAATTCAATTTTGACTCCCTGATATATGAAATTGGCATGAAAGGCCAGTGCATACTTTGTTATTACAGTTTGTATGACCAACAAGTTTGTCACTATTTTTTAAAATACAAACTAATTTTGGTAACACACAATGGAGACTGCTAACTGCTAATGCTGGAAAGCAGCATACCTGTGTCATTTTCTTCTTGAGCTTTTCCACAGCTAAGGCATTTCTCTGCACACTGTTTGAGACAACTGAAAGGAGCTGTCTGAGTGCAGCCGTGTCCTCCTGAACCTTGTGCATGGGAGTTGCTGACATTCGCTTAATATTCTCCATCTCCATCTTCTCCTCTTTTACAAATTTCCTATCATTCAATCAATCAATGAAAAATTATTTTTTTAAAAATCTGTCAATTTGCCATCCAAGAAATTCAAATAGATCCAGAGTAATGATAGTAATGAAATGTTGACAAAATACTTTGCAACTTATTTAATTATCTATGGCTAATTGCTCAGAACTGGTGTGAGTAAATAATACTGTTATGTAATGAAGGTCACCCCCCCCCCTTGTGGGAATTTCCCTGACAAATTTGAATTTGTATGTTCTTATTTAATTTAAAAAATCTACAGTAGTGATACATTAGAATTGAAATAACAATGTCTACACATACAGCAACTTTATAATGGGTAATTACTTTTAAATTGTGGTACAGTCTTTAAATGAATCAAATTTTTTCATTTTATTCATTTTGAAGTCAACAGTTTTATTTGGGATATATCCACTGTGATGGATTCCATTTTCCTATGCATTCTTTATGTAAGATCAGCTGAAGTATCACTCCCATTACCGGTATAAGATGCTGAGAGGAAGTTCCCAATGTCAGAATCATTATTTTCAATTCCTATGATTTCTAAATTCATAGTACCAGCATTTTTATTAAACCAGCTGTTGTCAACACCTTCAATGACTTAAGTAATCAATGTCAACAAGTGAGATATTATTGAATTCATTACAATTTGCTCACTCAAAGTCCCATCAATGCAAGTATTTATGGTCAACGAGAAGCCTGCCACATTGCCTGATTGATAAAATCATTTGTGTTGATGACTTGGTGGACCTGCCCAATAACTGAACCAAAGAGTACAAGACAGCAATAGATTTACACAACTATATGGCTATTTTTGTATGCCGTTGAGATACTGTACCAATGTACATGTGCACCCTTCTGTATCGGATTGCAAATGGCTTAAGGGCACAGTCTGGAGAAAACACAGTTACCATGCAATATCTGTTGGGCAGATCCTCAGATATCTCATCTTTGGAAAGTTGTGAAATGCATAGTTTGAGACTTCTCTCTATTTTATGTCTGTATAAAATTACACGTTTACCTTTCACTAATTAGCGGCAAAAAAATCTGCTAAACTATAATCTTCTTGTTCCAATAATACAAATAAATCATTTTGAAGACATTGTTTTTGCAGAATAGTTGGGAGTTAAAAGAAATACATAAAAACTACAATGATTTTCTATCAAGTATCAAACAGTTGCTATAATAATTACTTCCAAATAAGGCAACATACACATACTCCATGAAAATGATCACTTACTGGAAATTTTCCACATCTACTGATAAATCTTGGGGAATATTGGTCTCCTTCACAGCTTTGCCATTGCTAATAGAAAACAAGAGAAATCATTTTCAAGTGTATACACAACAGTTTAAAGGTGTACATATAAGCACTGTACAGCACTTCTGCACAAAAATGGCTATCCATGTTGCAAATGAAAAGTACAGTTCTAAAAACGAAAAGTGAAGAGGTGCACAAAAATGTAGCAAGGCAAACCCTTCCAAATAAAATGTAAATATGAAGTAAAACAAGATAATAGATAAAAGGTAAAGATGTTAAAATTCAGTTAAAGGTATATAATAAAAGATAAAGGTAATATCCAAAATCCCCAAAATTGTCTTGTATACATCAATTTTTAAAAAAATGCTAATTGTGGCTCTAACGTGATTGTAAGGAGATACGTAATTTTACATAATATAGCACAGATTTTTCTTGCCAATTTGAAAATGGAACCTGGAATCAATGGAGCTGGGACTTTTGGCATTTTAACCTGCCCAGTGAGGTAATTACTAAAAAGTAATAAAAACAGTAGTTATTTATTGCCTATTGATGAAAAATACATTGGATAAAAATATTAAATTTAATAAATTTGGTTACTATTTCTAAAATCTTGTACACGTAGTTTATTAATTTCAAGTCATTTTACAGCTCAGGATCAATTGGTAAAAGTTACCTTTTTAACAGTAAAATTAGAACATTATCTTTCTTAATAAAAATATTTTGTTCCACCTCAGAAATACTGGTTAAGTAAATAATTATACTGACTGTGGCACCATTATGTCACCTGACAAGCTGCTATTTTGTGTTTACTTGTTACAATATTACAGAAATTTGATAACTGTTAAAAATTTATTACATCCATTTTGCAAATATGCATTGTATAGTACTTTGAGTTTTGTGACATTACTGATCACCAAGCATATGCTTAGCCAAATCCATTAAGGGATTGCATTTACTATCTTGTTTTTTTTTGTATCAGCAAGGTGGTGATCAGATCAGATCACAATGAATTTGATGTGTGAACTTTTGTATATAAGCTGTGAGAACTGTGCAACAAACTGCACAAAAATGGAAAAATATACAGTAACTCTGAGCTGAAACAACTAAGAAAATATTGCTTTGATTTTGGCAAAATTTAAAAGATTTGTGTAGTAGTTTGTACATAAAATTGTAAAATAATTATGAATTCAACTGCATGGGTATCATATACTTACACCAGTTTAGTTCCACTGCTGTTATACCCTGAAAATAAATTGAATTCCAGAAAGTGATTATTTTGGTCTTACAAAGAAACAGTTAAGTCACTAGCATCAATGATAATTTGTTATCTTGAAGTAAAACAATTTAAAGGAACTGGTTTATTTTCTTAAATAACTATCAACATCAGTGATAGTCTAAACAGTGAATTTGTCTCCCAAAAGAGAGAGTTGCTAAAAGTGTTTCACGTCATTTTTACTTTGGCAATGTGTGCTGTATGTATCTGCAACTATCTATCATATAGCCTTTTTTTAAAAAGTATTATGGAGGTTTTAAGTTTCCTTATGGGTCAAATTTTCTCTCACAAGATCAAACACCAGTGAAATTTAACCATCAGATACACTCAATATGCTTGTGGTAAATGTAGAACCAACTTTATATCAAAGTTAGCGAATCTATTTTTAATAAAATAGTAAAAATAAAGCAACACTGATCTTGCCCTCTGTAATGAGGTGCTGTGACTATTTTAGCTTAGTTATGATACAGAGCTTGAAACTAGAGCAGCAACACCTGCTACTCCAATGCTAAAACTACAGTAATGTCATATGAAAACAAGCAATTATTGTATGTATTTCACTTTATACCTGATTCATAAGTCCTATATGAACTAGATGTACAAGCAATCACAGACATACACCTCAGGCATGTTCTTTTGAACACATTGTCATTATATGGCAAACAACACACATCCTCCCTTCTCTAAATTCCTTTGGTGTAATGAAACATCAGGATCCAAATTAGTGTCCAGCAGTAATATTGCACTGAGTTGTATAAATAATAAATGAACTCAAAGATTCTCCTTTTTCAAAAACTATTCCATTAAATTTCCTCCAAAATGGACCAGTGGAGAAAAAGAAAACCGTACTGCACATATAGATCAGCCACATATCAAGCCAACAAAATTTCAATAAAATCTATCAAGCTGTTAAAGAGGAAACATGAAGACATGCTAAGTTCTCAAACTACCCCTTTTTTGACAAAGAGCCAAGAAATGTCATCAAAAAAGAGCGAGAGGAAAGGAGTAAAACCTGACTGCACATCTATACTAACTACATATCTAGCATGCAAAGTTTGAATAAATATTGCCAAACATTATAGGCAAAGTGATGTTGAGCTAAATACCTAAAATACAACTTGTCCAATTTTGAAAAAAACCAACCTTAAATTGATACGCTTCTTCCTTAAACAAAGTAAAAGCCATCCACAAATTTCAGTCCAAGTCTGTGATGTACAACTTATGTTATTCAGTGGAAAGTCCTTTCTTCCCCAGTCAATGACTTTGACCTTTGACCTTCTGACCCCAAAATCAATAAGCTTCTTCATTACCCCAAATGCAAACCACAGTCAAAATCTGGTCAACATATTTTATGCAAAACTAAATATTTTTCTTCTGTCACTCATGACAACCTTGAACTTTCACCATTTTACCCCAAAATGGATTGGTACTTTAAGAACTAGATGGTGAAGAACTCAATTTATTGTGTTGAAATGAACTGGTAACAGATGGATGGGAGGATATTATAACACAATATGCCCCCATCTTCTGGTGGGCACACAAAACTGTCCCAATGAATGGGCCAGTGCAAAACAATTAAAACCTCAATGCACATCTATACCAACCAAATATCAAGCCTACTTTGTATGAATATAATTTCTAGCCACTGTTCTAAGCTATTCCCAAAATAAGAGTCATACATACACATTTTCAGTGCAACAAGTATATTTGTCAGGTGTGGCCTCAGAGTTGTTACAATTAACAGCATTCTGTATATGAGAGACAGACATAGATACATAGTATATGTAGTTTATTACATAAGTACATATTTTTCCTTCTGTATGCCATACCTCATGGCCACTTATTTCCATAACTTTATTTCAGCCATGTCAAATTTCAATTCAATATCATCTGCTGTGGTACATACCATCAATGATAAGAGTTGAGTAAATGTGTCAGGATCACACATGACAAAGTATCTTTTAAAAGAAACACAAAAGAAAAAATTCAACAGGTTGACAATTCTACAAACACATCATCACACCATGTTCAAATATAGAATATACAATCATTGAATGTATGTGAAACTGAACATTCTTTCAAAACAGTCATGAAAATTATCAAAGAAAGGAGGTATGTTTCGAATTGGGTGCATCATCCCCTCTCTTCCCACACTGCCTGGAGGATTTAAATGAAACTCTGTGGGCTAGATATGGTTGATGCAAATGTGCAATTAAGTTATCTTGATGGTATTCTGAGAATTCAGCTTGTCATTACTTCTCTTTGTATACCAGTTGCAGTATTTTACTGAAACTTTGTGTAATAGATATGTGGTGGTTTACATGTACAAAAAGGTTTTACTTGTTTCCTCTGGCCCATTTTGTAGACATTTCTTAAAAAAATTGTCCAGAAAAGAGTGTATTATTTTACGTCTGCTCATCATTGCTTCTTGTTCAACCTGCTTTGAAAATTTTTACTGAAACCTTGTATGCCAGATATGTAGTAGGCATTGATATGCAGTATGGTTTTACTTTTGATCTGACCCATTTCTGAGGACATATCTTAATTTAAAAGTTTTGAAAAAGTGAAAGTTTGATGATTCAGCTTATTTAATGGGTATTTATGCAACTGTTTCAATATTATTGCCAAATATTTACAAACATGTAAGAAACATTTCACATTGTTCTAATATTTTTCTAAAATTTTTAAGAGTAAGAAATATGTTTACTATGTAACATGAAATTAGTTCAGAAGAGCATTTCTAGGGTGCTGAGATATGCATATCTGTGACTGTATATATACAGCTACTTCATATTGCTGCACACCTGAAATGAATGAAAGCCTTAGATTTTTCATTTAAATCAACATTTTTTATTTGAGATTATTAGCAGCATTTTCTTATACTCTTTTTTTAAATGGCTGAGCTATCTCTCCTCATACTGGTGCCAGAAGCTGCAGCCATGGCCCCAATGTCATCATCATTAATTTGATTTGTTTCCCACAGCCAGTAAAAATACCTAGTTATTGCATTTATATCAGACCCCCCCCCTACACAGTTACTGCATTTATATCAGACCACCCAAAAATACAGTTACTTTATTCATGCCAGACCATACTGATCTATGTATTCAGTGTAATGAAGTGTATCATTCTTTCATCTCTTACAATTCACTTGCTGAGAGGTTTTTGATCCATGTATTCAGTATAATGAAGTGTATCATTCTTTCATCTTTTATGATTCACTTGCTGAGAGGTTAACGAAAACCTTGCTGCATGATCCAAATATTATAATCAAGCCTCTTGACGAATTAGAAAATTTAATTAATAGTCAGGACATATAGTCCAAGCTTGCAAATGATATTCAATAAATTTTGTAGTGCCTTTTATAATGCACTGTTACTTTTTATTTTCTATGTAACGTAATCTCAAGTTTGTATATATTTTCTTTTTTTCTAGCCTTATTGTTATAGCATCTTAGTGAGCACCACACTGCTCTGGTGCATAAAGCCACATATCAATATCAGCGAAAAACAATAACATAAACTGTAGCTTCTTTTACCTGCATTAGTAGTGCTTGTTGTGGGATCCACTCCTCCCAGTCCAGATGCTGTTGTCTTGGAAACTGTGGCACCAAATATACTTCCTGTTCCAGTAGTTCCTGATAATCCAGTACCTAAACCACTACCTAAAGTTGTGGTACCTACAGTGAAATGATAACTTTACTTTAGTTATTATGCTTTAACATGAAGAGATATCACTTGGACATAGTTTCATGAGCTATCATAAGCTTAAGTCCATTCAATTTGATCATTATATTGCACCCTTACTAATAAAACAATCAAAGGTTTTTCATTCATTTAAAGAACCTATTTTCAGGTAATTGTCCCTATATCTTTTTGAACTCATTTGTCCAAGAGGATTTTAGAGTTCTCACTTGAGATAAGGATAGAGAAAAATGATCCTGTTTCTCCCAAGTGAATCAAAGGAAATCTAATTCTACAATAATTTTACATTGCTAGTTGGTTAACTGTCTGTTGGTAGTTGTTTGGGATTGGCTATATCATCATTAAAAGCACAATGGGGTAAACATTGGACCTTTGTTCTTACTCTTTGGTCCAAGATTTCAGCCAATGGAAACTTTTTTCGATAAGTATTGAACTTATCCTGATTTCTGCAAAAGCATAACCTTTCTGAGTGCTGCTTCAACTTAACAGGTTTAGATCTTATACGATGAAGACAAAAACTTGGACCAAATATCCGAATCCAAACTGATGTTTTAACTTGGGTCTAAAAATTTTTGCATTTTTCTCCAGGAACTGTCTACATTGAGCATTTTTGTGGTCTTTGTTTATTTTTTTCTCCTGTCAAAACTCCATTGTGTATTTTCAAGGGAATCAAGTTTAAAAAAGAAAATCCATCACCTGTGGCAATCTTAATCAAATGTCTTTTGTCCACTTTCCAGCTCTGGTTTGTAGCAGTTTGGTGATCTCAACACAAATTTATTTTAACAATGCAGGATGCATCTTGCACAAAATCTGAGTTTCAAATAATTCTTCAGTATATTAAAAACAGCTGATGATTTAATGCAGCAATTACTTCCAATGTGAATTGAGAATCTTTGTCAATTGCATCCTTCACAGCAGCCACTTCCTCCTCACCAATCACAGACAATGGTCTTCCAGAAGGTGGGTCATCTACAATGGATTTGTAACCATCTTGAAAATGATGAAACCACATCCAAATTGTAGGATATGATATTCAATTGCATCTGCAAACTTTATTCAAGCTGGCCTTGATATCAGTCAGAAAGTTCCTAAGGGCATCTAGATTTTACAGTATGCTGTTTTCATAGCAGGGGTGATGCTACCAGGTGAAGTGGGCAACTAAATCACCTAAAAAATACAAACGTCGCTTGTTTGGAAAGCGAAAACAACTTTGCCCTGTGACTTTTTTAGAGGTACATTGGCTGACCATACATTTTGAGATGCCCCCTCGCCTTAGCCAGGTTAGTTCTAGTGTTGTGTTGTAGTGAAATGTATTCATCAAGCCATCCGTAGCTACATCTGGTTTTGATATCAATTACGACGTCAAACAAACTCTTGCACATTCACAAACGTGTTTTTTGATAGCTGATTGACCATTATCCCTTTCCTGAGTAAGTTACCAACTATCATTGCCTGATTTCTGCATGTTATCCCTTGAAAATAAAAACATACAAACTTGTGTTTCGAAATTTTAACAATAATATGTAAATAGCAATTTGTATTTTAAGAACAGAATCAGTGATCTGGATATTTTAATTGCCTCTTGTACACTATTTCATCATAAAATTAGTTTGAAACTTTAAATGAACCAGTAACTTGGAAATCCCTAATGGTGGACATCGCTGTCTGGGAAGTAACAGTTTTTTTAGATTGTCTGTTTTCATAAATCATCAGGCAAATATATTCAGAAATATATTCAATTCATAGAAAGCAAAGCCTAGGCATTGTGTTATTTAAGATTTAACCTTAAAATGCAATTACATAGGTCAGAAATGTATGGGACAATGCTATGTTGTGGAATTTGCGAGATGCGCTGTAAGGTCTAGGTTGTTTTCTGACTCGTCTCGTATTTGTGAAAATATGGTAAAAAGCAGTGAAGCAGATACTATTTAACCAATGCCTAAAATTACTACAAGTACATAGACAAATAGATAAACCATAAATCTGCAATCTCATAAAAATGAATGGACTGTTGTAATGAAGTGAGTGAGTGATTGCATTACGAAAACCCTTCCTTCTAAAAATAGATGCACTCACATGTCTGTGTTGATTCGGTTGGAAAGAAGGGTTTAGTTCATATACCAACTATAAAGGAGCCATGTCTGTAATTTTATGCATTTTAGTGTGTTAATTATGAATAGTTATGGTAATGTTTTATCTGCAACAAAGAAATTAGGATGAACAATATGATTTGAAGACATGTATGCATTTGCCCTCATGTACATGGTACAGGGGTTGTTTCCAATGCATTTAGAAATCTTTCAAAGTGCCATTATTGTGAACTTTTAGAATGTATATAAAAATAGAAATTAAAAATATAAAAAATTGATTAAGGGTAGCTGATTAAACATTTTTTCTAACTTGCAATTAAAATAATGTAATATGATTACTCAGTTAGAATTTGTTACACTGTAGTTTCTATTATTCTCTTTTAGAGTCATATGGCCAAAATAACTAAGAAAATTTTCTCCTTGAAAATAAAGTATTGCTTAAATCCAATGTTAAATGCAAACATGAATACTGGGAAATAGAGGGCATAATTCAAATAAGAGAACAAACACACACACACACACACATTGCATTTCTTGCTTTGCATCCACTTCTCCCTGTTCTGTCTAACAGGAGAAGTCACTTCTCCCTAAACTTCAAGTATAGCTTGACCTATGGCATAGTAGCAGAATTGTTCTCTGAGGACATTTCTATGTCATCATCATTTACCCATGCTATGTCACAGATGCATATATCTGCACATGTAAAGCATACTGTACATGCAGATGCAGATAATTTTAAAGAACATTATTTTGCGTATCTGTCTGCATTAATTTATTAGCAAGTTCAAGATACCAAAAAGTTATATCTAAAGATTCTGAACTTTTCGAATACCCTTTGTAAAATACCTTGAGAATCTACGATACTAATCATTTTAAAACCTATTGTTTGTTCATTTGGCAAAGGGTCAAAGTAACTGTTTGGATGTCACAGCTTCTGGAAGAAGGATATTACTCCATGCCATGTAAAGTTCTCACTGGTGTTGAATGTCTAATCATAAAAAATATCTGCATTGTATTTTTAATAAAAAAAACTTGATTCATGCATTTCACTGTGCTTTATTTGCAACACTTTGGAAAAAACTAACGCTGAGAATTATACCAAAGGACTATTGACGAGGGCCAAAGAAACAAAGTATTATCACCTACTGGTAGTTAAGCATTGTTCTCACTCATTTTACAGTTACTGATTTTCTGACAAAGCAATACACACAGCTCACATATCAACAGGTTTCAAGTAAATGCTTTTTTAATTTAAAAAAAAATAGCTGTATGTCAATTGCACAAATCAACAAACTTATACTACTCTTGATCAACCATCTTAAATAAACACGTTCTTGATCGATCAACTTAAATAAACATGCTCTCGATCAAGCAAATTAAACAAACATGAGCTCTCAATTGAGCAAAATAAACAAATACACTCTCAATCAAACAAGCATGCTCTTGACCGAAAAACTTTGAGAAGCATGATCTCAATGGACCTCCATTAACAAACATGCTCCTGCTGGCACTGAAATTGGCATGTGTGTCCCTTCATGGTGAAGTAAACAAGAGAAGCCAGAAGAAAACCACTTACCTAGGATAGGCAAACCACTTACCTAGGATAGGCAAACCACTTACTTAGGATAGGCAAACCACATGCCTTTCACATGTCTGAACTAGATACTACGCCTGAGTGATATTGCTGCATTATCCAGGCCAACCAATAATAATGATAACGGTGAAAATTTTAAGAAGCATGAAATGGTGGACAAATAGAAGCAACTTTCAAGACACAAATTTACTGAAAAGAAACTTATAATATCTTTTGGAACCTCAGCTACTTTGTTTTAAACATGTCCTAGCTTCTTTGATCAATACTTTATTGTGTGCTAAATTATAAATTTATAATTGTCTCCTTATCATAAAGTTTAAACATATATATATATATATATATGTGTGTGTGTGTGTGTGTGTGTGTGTGTGTTTGTGTGTGTGTGTATCTATATATACCACTATGTCAGCCAATTCTGCACATCATGTAATTCTGTGCAATTATACATCATTTCTGTAAACATTGGATCACATGTTGTTTTTGGTCAAATATCAAATTTCTGTCATGAAAGAATGATCATCCTTTAATTAATTAAAGTGTTATTTATAAAGTGTACAAAAATATCCCACATTTCTACCCTAAATGCATATGAAAATGTGATTTCTAAATGTCAACATGAATACCCACTCCATGACCTTCTTGAACTTGTAACCCAGAAAATCCTTTTTAATATTTATCTTTTAGAATCATACAAATAAATACATTATTTAAAAGATGGAAATTTTTACTTTAAAACAATATTGCATCTTAATCCAAGTTTCTAATTTTGCAAGCAGTTGTTATACACTTACTGTATCGTCTGCTATCCAACTTTTCAACTTGCACTCAAACAGGATTCTCAAGAAATTCTCCTGCATATGGTCCATTTCTAAGTTCTTCAGTAATTTTTTTCCCATAAACAACACATTGTAAACTCATTACATCCTATTCATTGTTGTTTCTCTTTAACATAATAGCTTATTCTTTTATAAAATGTTGAACTTTACTATTTTTTTTTACAAGATCGGTTTAGTTTGCTTAATATCTCTTGCCATTTATTGCCACTGTTACATGAATTTTGTAAAACCAACTATAAACCTGACCTAATTACTCGACTGAAATG
Source organism: Megalonaias nervosa (assembly GCA_016617855.1). Classification (NCBI taxonomy): domain Eukaryota; kingdom Metazoa; phylum Mollusca; class Bivalvia; order Unionida; family Unionidae; genus Megalonaias; species Megalonaias nervosa. The sequence continues at coordinate 75,035 of JAECUM010018170.1, forward strand.
CTGACAGAAAGAGTCCACAGAAATATATTTCATTTCCATAGCATGATGCATAAACATCACATCTTTTTTAAAGCTATGCTCAAAATAGGCAGACATATCTTGGGTCATGAAAACACAGGGGTGGTATCCTGTTTGTCCAAAGTTACATTATTTTTAACAGAATATTCTGGTGACAACTGCCTCTTTTCAAATGGTAAGCAATGCAATATTTTATTTTTGGCAATTGGTTGAATTTGGTATGCGTTTTGCATCAATATTATTGACAGAAACCTTATGTGCGCAGAAATGCCAGACAGCAGTGTGTGTGTGTGTGTATGTACATGTGTGTGTATTCACACACACACACACACAGAGCATTTCCAGCAACAAATATAAAGATGCATATAAAATTTAATTTGTTTATCTCAAGAATGTTTTGTTTATGCAAAGGTTTATGGAAAAAATTACCTCCTAAAAGTTCAAAAATGTGATAAAAAATTGAAACAAATTATTTTAATGGTTCAAAGTCTAATCAGATAATCTACTTGTGACTATGATAAAGTGTATCAAATATCATGGTTATATGATTAATAGCTTTTGCACTACTACACTAAAGATTCATGCTCTACTAACAGAGGCCATTTGCAAACTTTAGTGTCAGAGGAGAGGCAGAACAGAAAATAAACTTTGCATGAAAAACATCTGAACTGTAGTAAACTCAGTATGCCCTAATATGATTTAAGCAGTACTTTGTTGCACTTAATGAAAAATGAAATCCCCTAAAATGTAAGATTTACATGAATTTCCTGAATTTTTATCTTAGAAGACTATCTGGAAACAAATGAGAGCTGCATTAATATTCAATAAATGGCTCCTCTTCAGAGTTTACAAACTTAATTGTTGTCAGTCAAATGCGTTAACAACAGATACATTAACATAAAAATATATATGCATTTGCCAATATTTCCCACATCCCTTGGGATGAACACTTGGGATGATTTATTATAAAGGCAGAGTAAATTTCTTATTTCAACCAACTCACTTGCACTTTTGACTGTTAGATTAAAGACACATTCACTGATGATTTGGGATATTTCTTTTGAAGGTTTTCATCAGCTTCTATTTCCTAAATCCCATAAGGAGTCCTTTAATACTGGGAATGAATAATTTGCTTATGTTTCCTGAGCCAATTAATGGATTCTTTTCTGTATACTCATTAATGGAAATTCATTCAGCAACACACTCACTTAACCAGAGCTGCCAACCTTCCAGGCTTGCAATTAGTGAAAATTGGGATAAAAATTAGTGAATTTTGACATGAATTAGTGAAAAATACCATGACAATAACTCCATCCACTCTGATTGTCAGTACTACACTATATCAAGATCGCAAAATAAAACTAAAACACTACATATATGCAGAAATATATCTGCATTTCTATTTATTATTATATTCACAAACTTCACTTGTTCTTGTGGTTATTTATCAAGACATGTTATTGTGGCAGACTTGAACTTCCTCAATTGCTTGATCTTAAATTTGTTTTCGAAACAGTTCAGGCTTCTTGCCTGCTGGTTGATCTTGGTGACTAAAATTGCTGACAAATTTTCCGCACCTAAGGAGGCCCTAAAGTCTGTCTTATTTTTCCTCACTAGAGAAAATACTCTTTCAATGTCACTGTTGCCGTGAAGAATGCACAGGAGCTGCAGAATGAATTTAGACAGAGGCATACTTCTGGCTTCCATCTGATGCTAGACTCTCCCCAGCTTTCATCCACTGTTGGTCTACTCTTTCCACTCCTGTTAAAATGGAAGTCACTGAGGAATCCATCTGAAATTAGAAATAGGAATACAAGTTTGATAAACACACACAGACACACAAATGCATATATCCGAGCCAAAGCATAAGCAATTCTTCCAAGGAATCTCATACCTTTTGAAGGCTGATCAATCAATTTGAAGATATTTTCCCCTGCAAAAATGATACAATAAAGCAAGAAAATCCCACAATACAAAATTAGGCAAAAGCAATAAATATGAGTAAATAATATTAGGAAACGGACAGTGGGAATTTTCTAAATGAAGAGGGGTATAGATGATAATTTCTGAGAATATTAAGAAAATTTTGTACTCTGATTTGGAATGAAACAAAAAACATTATTGGGGGGGTGTCTGACATAGTTATTTCATACATTTTATTCAATTACATAAATTCTATACATGAAAAATTATGATGTGGTTGCTAGACATACACTACTGATGATAAACTGTTTACTATATAAGTCGAAGTAAACAAATTACCTGTGGAAGCTTCGTTGCATACTTCTATGGATAGCAGCTCAGTTGTTACCCTGCCTAATTCAGGACTGAAACATTTAACCACCAGTGGATAAAGTTGCATGGCTCCTCTGTCATTACTGCCATCAGTTGCTATAGAAAATGAAGACATTTGCATGCGAAGCACCAAGTTTTCTGTGGCGTTCTCCGACATTGCTTTAACTAGTGCAACACTTTTCATTCTTCCACAGGAGAATTTGCAAGCGATCTTCGAGTCCAGGAATATTTGTCGGAATAAATGTTTTGCATGGTTTCCAGCTGATAAAGGTAGATTGTGTTCAAGAAGAAACTCACAAACAATGCTTCAGCGTTGGTAGCTTGCAGGTCTTCCGTCGATGGCTTAAAATATTCCATAGCTGAAATCTGCGAGTTCTTAATTTTCCCAAGCTCTACTGAGTATGTGTTCTTTGCTACCAATGTGCTTCCTCACATCGTCTCTGCCACCATGACCAATACTAAAATTTATGGCACACTGTGTGCAAAAAGCATGATGTTTATCAATGATTGATAGCTGAATGTGAAACTTTACTAAGCAATTAAACTGTTGTTTCTTGGGAAGGAATATACCAGCTTTTCTTGGAATAAAAACATGACAAACAAGTTGTTCATAAAAATCTGAAAGAAAACACTTGTAAGAGTTTCATGACATTTCCTGAAAAATAAATACAACTAATCATTCCTATCAATTTCTCCCAATGCAGTAATCCTATCTATTTTGTAGACATTTTCCTGAAGTTACACAGTATAACATAAAAACCATGTCACAGACTCCAACCGTGATTGAGAATTTTAACATAGCAGTTTCTCAAGGCTCCTTTTCTAACATGTAACGTATATATAAGCGCTGCATTTAAAAGTTAGGTATTTTTTAAAAACTGATACTAGCTTTTTACCCATGTTATATTCTTGCAATGGATCTATTTGTATTCTGTTTCTGTTACTTTTATAGCACTGAAAGTATCTGCCCACAGAATTATGTTTCTTTCGTTTTTGGAACTAGACAAAAAAACCCAGATATGTTACAGTGTGGATTGCAATATTTCATGACCTTACTTTTCTTGAATTATCATGGGCCAATTGACTCCCATTAAAGACAAAAATGGATTTTGGATGAACTTAGAGAGGTGTGGATGGAGAGCAGCAAACCAATGTTATCCCTTCTGCTGTCACAGTGGGGACATAAAAAACAAAGAATGTAAGTTTATTCAGACAGAGAGTAGACATCACATGATTGAAACAGATACCAGACTTATTACACCTATGCTGCCATTTATGACATGCATGTCAGACAAACTCATTCCATAAAAACAGATGCAATCTTTGTGTCTGAAAAAAGCTTATTACCTGTAAGTCCAAAAGGTTTGGCACCCATGCTCATCCCAAACCCTGACTGTGCTGTATTGCTGGTTGTGGAAGTTCCAAGTCCACCAAGAGTCATCCCTGTAGATGATGCTGAAGTTGTCCCAGTTGACAGACTAGTGCCTCCCAACACAAAATTTCCTGCTGTTGTGCTGGCTGTGTTGGTAGTTCCAAACAGACCTTTACATTTATAAAAAAAAAATAAAAAATAAGCAAAATGAAAAAGACAAAGCTAAAATCTAACATACTTTAACACTTTCCCACATAACACCTACCATAAAGCTACAGCTCAGTGTACCTGCCTCTTTCCACATTGTACAGTGTGCTGTAAATAGAAAAGCATGGCAAAAACAGACAGTATCCTATTACAGATAACTGAGGACAACTGCACACTGGTGTGTATATATATATTCTAAAGTGCAAAATAATAATCAGCAACATGACATTCACAATTACATGAAGTTAATATGCTATAAATTTATATGATTCAATGTTCAGCTTCAAAACAACAGTGATTTGCATTTCTGAAGAATTTCTGAAGCGCTTTTATCTCTGATTCATCTAATACACTCTCCATTATGTAATGATGTCCTTGAAACTTCCAGAAAGCACATTTTACTAGAGGGGATATCCCCATCAGGTGGTACTATAAGCATGCAATGGGAGTACCAGGAGTATTCAGAAGCACTTGTATCAATATATAGCAGCTGTGTCCAAATGCACTCACATTTAAATGCATCAGCTATGTCAAATCATGCTTTCACTGAATGGGAAAGGGTTCAGCAAACATTTACCAGGATGAACATTTTTGCAATTGAGTAAACTCAGCACACTCTCAATAAAATGTTTTTTTTTATATCTTACTACTGCCAAAAAGTACATTAGCTTGCTTTTAAACAATTTTCACAATTAATTCTTCATTTAATTCATGAAAATTTAAAGTTGGTGAAAATGCTGTCAGTTATAATAATGTATAAATACTGGCACAATATTTGTATTAAAATACAACTATTGGTGCCACAACCAGTCTGTCTTCTTGAAGCTAAAGCATCACAGAACCAGAAAGCCCATTTCACTGTCAGAAATGTAACTTCTTCTATGTCTCAATGTATGCTGACAGTGGCAAAATAAAAAAAAAAAGCACAAAGACTTTTGGACATTATCAAGGACAAATTATATCAAGAATGATTAAGGATTTGTAATCACCAGAAATAATATGTTTTAAAATTATAACATACACAGCTGTCAACGTATTTCCCAAAAAGTGGATCAAACAGACACTAATACAAAACACAGGAGGCACTTAAATACCTGATTACTTCTAAAAGGTTTTTAATATTTCTTGTACCCAGCATTTTAGGACCTTTTGAAAGAACGAAGATTAAACATTAAACATGTAACTAAAAGTGATTCAAAGTAGTTGGGGAAATTACAACTGAAAAATTACTTACTGTACCTAATCACCTTTACTTTATTGACCAAAATAAAAACAAGAGTCTCTCTTTTATGTCAAACCAGATTTTCAATTATCTAGAAAGTAAAATACTTAAACACAGAGCTCAATATAAAAGTCTTTAAATTATGGACAGATGGACATGCACATAGAAGCCAAAATGATCACTATATTGAGCCTCTGCTGGACCAAAAAAAATACATGAAAAGAACCTAAGTTGCACTTTTTGTGGGGCAGTACTGCAGCAAAATGTTCTTATAGGAACACAAAAGATTAATCTACCATATACATTGCGACAATAAATAAAATAATTAATTTTTTTCCTATCCCAGAACTTATGACCTAGGTGAAAGAAACAAAATAAAATTGTGTTGAATATGCATCACCCCCCTCCACTGCATGTTGCAATAAAATAGATAAACCAAATGCTTATTTAAAAATAAAATGAAAGAAACTAACCTTGTATTATTATCATTTATTCCTCCTTTTTTCATCATGAGCATTAAATGAAAAAATATATCCACTAACTACATATATGTAGCGTAGGCATCCATACTGTAGCATGTATATGCTGTAGCCTGTATTGCTTATGTCAGATAACACATTACACACTGTTCATTGATGTGAAAATTGAGAAACAAATCGTGTTTGGTTGCACTTAAAGGTTTGAATATGTTATCCAACTGAAAACTGGATCCAACATAATCGCAAACATGAGAGGGATATATCGATTGATTGCTTAAAGGCATCTGCCATTCATGCAAAACATGGTGTTAGGTGCAAAATAAACAAAACTGTACAATATCCAGGTTAACCATATGACAGTATATCGCAAATACAAATCATTATTTGAAAATACATTCACTCTGAGTGCAAATGACAATCTTTTCGCTAGCATGGGTTAAAAAATTTATTATTAAGGCAAGTTATTGCTTTGTTTAATATTTACCTGCAGACATCAATGCCTGTTTGTATTATGACTAAAGATGCCAAGCAAATAGAAGCTCGGCTGGTGAATAAACAACTGGCAGAGATGCAATAAACATACCGAAAGGATATAAAAAACAAAGTTGATTTTATTACAAAGCAAGCCGACTTTGGAAGTCGACTTTAAATTTTTTTAAGTGTGCCAATTTTTTATACATATATATTTAAAGTTGGCCGACACAGGGAAGCCAACATTGGTTCCTTTTTACTGGTATTCATGGGAATTTTGAAAATAAAATGAAAATGGAAGAACTTTAAAGTACACACAACAAAGTGCTTTGTGCACAGACATTGATGACCCAGCATCGCCCAGAAGAATTGCAGAAAATAAAATCATTAGATGAATTCGTGAAAGTGAGAAGAGAAGATGATTTCGCAGACAATATTATCATTAACATATATGAAATTCCATTATACTTTGATCTCATTCCTGGACAGACAGTCAATAAGATGGGGGTTAAAAGTGTGAGAATTAGCACGACTGGTGCAGACTTTTTTATAAAAAAACCTGACTTCAGTCCATGCAGTTTCCACTTCAGGAGATTTGTTGCCTCCATTGATAATTTTTCACAGCATGTATTCATGCACCGAAAAGATGGATCATACATGTGCAGGAGACAGGGTGGGTGTATGAGATGATGCTGCAGTGGATTAAAGAGTTTAATCTCAAGTACAGTTTAATGTTTTTTTTAAAATATAATTTATGTTTGAGCGCATTTACCGACATGTAATTTTCAAATGATTAAAAAGGTGTCCCAAAACTTACAACTAAAAAAAAATTGTGTGTCCCAGAACATACAGTGCACAAAAAATTACTTTAAGAATTAATTTATGGTGTCCCAACAAATACAGTGTCCCAACATATACAGTAAATACTAAATCAATGTACGAATATATACATCAGGCTACATTAAAAAATTTTATTGGCACTATGCAACTAACATTGTCCTGATGCACTCTTAAACCCTACAAATACAAATCAAGAAAGCTAGATGTGTTCATAGAACACAGATGTTGCACTACGATGCAAAATTTAACTAGATGTACATAGGGACAGATAAGAGGTATACTCTATACAAATCAGTTTTAACCTTGCTTACCAGATGAAAACCTTTGCCATTAAAAACATCAGAGGCACAAAGTTCATCCATATGACTGATTTAGTTTCGACCTGCTGTCTCTGTGTCATGGCATTTATATTCTATACATAAATTATTTTTGTTTGTCAAATGAGTCAGTATCATGGTGTAATATCAAGTCATGACTTAGAATATTAGAATTATTGTTTTGGTTGGATGAAAATTTTGCTGATTTCACAATGAATAAAAGGCTTACCAGTTGATGGCTGTGTCATAGTTGATCCCAAACCAAAGCCTAGTGAAGGTTTGGTTGTTGCTGTGCTTAGCCCTAGTGTTAGTGTACCAGTGCTTGGAGTTGTTCCAAAGCTGAAACCTCCTTGACCACCAGATGTTGCTGTTGATGTTCCAAAACCAAAACCACCTGATGCTCCTGCAGCAGTATTACTTGGACCTCCAAAGGAGAACCCTCCTACTTAAAAAAAGAATGACCAAGTTACACCCTTAAGAGTATATTGGTCATAAAATACTGAACATAAACTAATCAAAATCAATGGAAGCATGTGAAAAGATGATGTTGTCTGCCTAGGTACACTCTGAATAAACCTCTGTGCAACTTAAAAATTAAAATTCTATGAACATATCCTCTCCAATATTCACACATGCTGCAAGTTCAGTACTCATCTGGCAGCCCCAAATGTTTGGCAGGAACTAAAAGCAGGGCTACCACACAAATATGGTTTTTTTCCTCATGACTACTCCATGACAAATTTCTGATTTTCCATAACTAAATTCTGTAATGTTTATGAAGAAATGCCAGAAATTTCAATCTGTATATAGGAAATAATGATAATACTTATGAACATGCTAATAAAGATAACCACATAATATGCTTTTTTGTCAAGATGGCCTCCTCCTCCCCTTACAGCCTTCTGATTCACTCACTTTGCCACTATAGACCAACAAGCTAATAAAGGGACATTTTCAATTTTTAATCATTTTCTACGACTTTTCGATTACTTTCCAGTAAAAATTATTTCCATTACAGTGGGAACCTTGTGACTGAAAATCCCAAGATAATTCATCTTTATGTGCATCATATGTGGTGGCTTTCAATAACAAATGGAATCGATAATGTCTATCGATCAATAGTTTCCAATGAATGCATGCATGCCATGATGTCACTTGTGAACAAGATGGTAGCACGTGTTATGGCAATACATTCTAGTAGCAAGCAACACTTTCCAGATATCACTACATCTAAAGCATTTCAATTACTGGATTCCAGGAGATTTTCAGAAATGTGTCAGAATTAACAACCTATAGGACTGGGATAAATAAACTTTGTGAAAACTACAATTAACAGACAGCAGACAAGATTCCACCCCTAATCAATTTTTATGCTGTTCTCAAGATCACAATAACTACCCTGGGATTGTCTGCAGCAAAATTATTAATTATTAATGGAGTTGAACATGAAACACAATTCTCCAACGTTCTCCTATTATCAAAGTCATCAACAAAAAAATAAGTATTCAATTAACAATGACACACCTAATCACCAAATGTGACTTCTAACTCTAGGTTCTTCCCTAGCCCAATCTAATCCAGCCACTGCCATCAGGACATGGAAAGGATATTTCCAATGACAGCTAAATTCAATTAGTGAGAAAGGACTTGCAAAAGACATGAACACAATGACAAATACTGAATATGATGATCACAATACATTAAAAAAAAACAAAGCACTGATTATCAAAGAACACTGTAAAATGTAAGCGTCCAGGGGCCTAGGAAAGCATGCATTTCCACAGGAATAATAAGAACTAAAAAACAACACAATTATGGACTTTATTTTAGTGTATGTTAAAATAAAGAAAAATACACCCTTCAAATATTACAACATATCACTTGCACTTTTTCCTTATGTCATACAAATGTATGTACCATTTCTGCATCAACTGCACAAGTTCTAACTACTCTGAGTAGTGATTACAAATTCCAGCTTTTTCATTCAAAATATGATATTTTTAGTTGTCTATGGATTTATTAATTTATTGGGAGCAGAGGTACCTCAGTTGGTAGAGCAATGAATTTGTAATATATGGGTTGTGAGTTTGATACATGAACTGGCTATCTTATGTTGGTTGCCTTGATGTGTCTTTAAGAAAGGCACTTAGCTCCCATTTCTTTGGTATAATATATAGCCAATAATATTAAAAGTGCCATTAAATCAAAACACACAAAAATTAAAACTTTTACCAGACCCCTCCACCCCATGAGTTTTCTTCATAAAGTTTTGAAGATGTAGTGGTAAACTTTTAAACAGTCTGGCCTTCTAACTGCCAAGGAGCAAACAATCCAATTTTGCAATCTCTAGATTCCATTTTATGTGGTCATCCATTGAGGCCCTATTAAAGGTGTGGCCTCTCATTACTATTTTGGTGCTAGGTAAGATGACCTTATAACAATAATGCCTCTTGAACTGGGCCTAAACAGAATCTCAACAGTCTTTTATATGTATTCTGAGATGGGATGAAGAGTTTATAAAAGAAATTGTTCTTTGAAAATTGTCAAAGTAGTCTTGATAAGAAGTCAGTTTTGTAACTGACAGACTCTTTAAAAGGTATTATGGCACAATGAAGGTGTAGTGGCAACATGAATTAAAGTGCAGCAGGGCAAGGAAGGTGAAGTCGTCATAGTGGAGCTGACAGACATGTGTTGTTTACCAGTGTTACATATTGTGTGTGGGATTGCAGGTTACCCACAATTTATGGGCATATGTTCCCCAAATCATAATCCCCGTGCATCTTTTGACATGCTTGTTTTACTATTATAATACAAAAAATTATCTGTCCCTTTGAAATTCTGCATGTCACTGACAACTGGCACAGTGTCCCTTGTCCATGGGTTTTTGTGTTACAATGGGCTACCACTGTGGTTCACTGGCTTTGAGATGACACTTCTATCTTAAATACCTGAAGTGGTGGTAGTGGCTGCTGGTTTGGCTCCAAAGTTAAATCTGGAAAATAAAAAATAGCTAATATGGATTTTTTAAAAAAATTTCCAATAATGAATGTATCAACAGAATCAAATACTGAATGGCATCATTATACTGAATAAAATGGAATGCATTTTTTTTTTAAAAAAAAAACCATGTCTAAATTCACAAAATTCAAAAGGAGAAAATTTTTAAAATTACTATTATGGCATGAAGATCTAATCATGTCATATACAAATTTGCATAACAAGTCATTTGTTTATCACACATGGTTTTGGATAAATTGTGCTAACAAGGTATTTGTCAGAAGTCCATAAAATTAAAAAATTGTGTACAAAATTGAAAAACTGCTGTAATGACCTAAAAATCCATTCAGGTCATCTGCATGTAGATAAAAAAGTGTATGAAGTTTCTTTGTCTACCTCAAGCAGTATTTGCTTAACTGAGTTAACAAAGATTTTGTCAAAAAATGTCTAACTCTAGAAGTTCAAATATGTATTTGAAAACCATTGTTGGGAAAATTGCTGTAATAGCCTGAAAATCTTGTCTATCATCTACTCATGAGCATGTTACAGGGAGATCTCACTTGTTCTTAGGTCTCAAAGAAGGAAGCTTTCTGTCGAGACAAAATGAAGTTCACAAGGAGGTTGAAGATACTTCATTCTGTCCGATATCCTCCCCAGTTATATGTCGTCAAAATGAATCAGAAGTCATGGTATGATAGTCCTTCGTGGTACTGGCAGTTAACTTCACCTGCTTACAGAGCCATAGGAGGAAGTTTGCAGACTGTGGCAATGAGGCACTACTGGAGGAAAACTTGGTACTTCCACTTATAGACTTACAAAAGTAGTGTTATCTTCTCGCCACTGCAAATTCCATCTAACATGTACTCTATGAACTGTTTCTCTTTGTTGAGCGGCCTGATTTGAGCCAAGCATTGCATTTTCAACATCACAAGCTGCAGATGGCAAAGCTTCATTTGCATCTTTTGTTTAAGCAAGTAGGAAAAGGACACAATCTTCCCAAGAATCACTGCTGCTAAGTTAAATAGGTCATCCAGCCATGATTTGTCCAAATTGAGAGTAGCAATCAGTATTAGATGGTATTCAAATTCTCTCACTTTTTGTAAGACTCTGGGAGTGGTTGGAGGAAATAATTATGCATCGAGACCATTCTGATTCTGGTAAAGAACATTGCTTTTCCTTTCAGATCTGGGACTGTCAAGAGCTTTGCATCCCATCACAAACAGGGTTCATGAGAGGTTGGCATCAATGGGTGCAGATTTGACAGAAGACCGATGGGTGAACGGACTATTCAATGTGAAGTGACTCATTCCATCAGGACACTGAGACCATTAAGGCACAGTTATAAAATCCATTTCAAGTTATACCTGCACTTACTGCACTTATTATATGGCTTCATATTTGTATTTTTTAACATGCAGTTTTGAAAATTTATCACTGGCTGAATTTCTGTATCTACTGTTAAGACTCTGTGGTTTTAAAGTAACAGAAAAGAGCAAAAACCAACAAGTTTTGTAAAAATTCAACAAATAATTATTGTTTATTTGTTTTCGTTAAACATTCAACGTAATGCAAAATATGAAACTGTATAGTGCGAACTATATCAGAGACCCTTTTTGGATTTCACTGCACAGGTGATAATGCTATACATATTTGCAATTATCTGGGGTACCTTTCCATTAGAACTGTGCATTAGGTACTTGGTTGTAATACTATATATCATGTGATACAATATATATAACATGATACTTGGGTGTCAATACAATACAACTACCTTGTCCATTTGTCTTTGCATGTATTGTCTATGTCACTGTGTTGGTATTGGAAAAGTGTGCCAAGGTTACTAGTATTACCTGAATATAAAATTACTTTTTTTTATAACCTGCATATGGTTTTGGTACTAACCATACAATGCCTTAGTATTTAACTGACCCCTTCAATCCAAAAGATTTCTAGACAGGAGCTTTAACTAAAGTTTATTAGGTTATATTTAAGATTTTGTTGAACATTTTAGACTAAGAAACAGGACTGTACAAATTGTTTTCACTGCCAGTTATCAAGGAGAAAGTACCGACATTTTACTTACAAAATTAGGCATCTTCAAATTTTTTTTTGTATACCAATGTCTACTGTTTAAGCTACAACCAGAAGAGAGCAACATTTGTAATTATTTACTGTACTCTTAATTATTAGGTACCTGATTATGCACCGTAATGTAGTGTGTTTGTTTTACATCCATGCAATGTGCTGAGGTATACATTACATTCATTTTCTGTTTATAAAATGACTATACTTGTTTATTTTGCATTTTTAGTTGCCTGTTTATAAATAATATCTAATTTTGTATTATTTGTAGTATCTGAAATAAGTTTATTATATTTAATGCTTGTTTAATGTCTAATACCAGCCTTCTATAACAGTGATCAATTAGATAGGTCACAGCATTTTGTTCTGAATCAGATCTTTATTAAGTTGTTGCACTGGAAATCTGGAGTATGACTGTGATCATTAGCTACCAGTGCGAAAAAAATCTGGCAGTACAACGCCCAGGGCAACTCTAATTTCAGATTGGGTCTCTCCTGTATTCTGAGATGTCTGTTGGGCCTGCAGAATAAAACTAATCTGCCTGAGAAAACCTTGATGCGCTTATGAAATGTAGTAATTTATTTTCAACATATTGAAATACTAGTAAATTATTAATATTTGTCCTCATGTATGCACCTTATCCTTATGAAGATCATCTATTTATCATATTCAGGGGTCACACTACAAGGCAAAGAGGGCAACTAAGTCACCTAAAAAATGTAAGGAAAGTGAAACTGACTTTGCCCGGAGATTTTCTTTTAGATGTACAACAAGTTACCATAGTTTATTACTTCTAAGATGCTCTCATGCTGTAGCCAGAAGTTCTGACAGTGTAATGTTATAGCCCAGGCGAAATGTATGCTTGCTGATACCAATTGTGCCGACAAACTCTTGCACTTGGGCAGGCATGTGTTTTAAAAGCTGACTGACCATTAACCCCTTCCCGAGCAACTTAGTACAATGATGAAAACATGCCAACTTTTGTTTCAATACTTATACATCAATATCTAAACAGTAATTAGAGTTTTAAGAAAATAATCGGTGAAGAGCACTTTCTAATTAATTTTTTTTAAAATGAAGATTTTAACTGCGTTTGCATTATTTCTTTATCAAATCAGTTTGAAACCACAAGCGAACCTATAATGGCAGACATCACTGTGTCTAGGCATTGCTACTTCATTAGATTGTCTGTTTTTTTCATAAATAATTCAACAAATAGACTAAGGAAAATATATGATTCATTCAAAGCAAAGTCCAAATAATATGTGAAATAAGATTTAGCCTAAAACTGTAATCATGTAGGTCAGAAATATATGGGACAATGCTATGCTGTCAGAGGTCTCAGAAACGCTTAATCATGCATATGTGGACATAATTTTTTTGTCTGGACACAGAAAATCATTTACTCAGGAGTCCTCCATACACAAGCAATGGCTGGGTGGCAAATTCAAAGGCTTGCCAGTCCTGCTTTAACCACCTCATCAATGGGAAAATATGTTGATCAATTAATCAGTTAGCTGTGCTGATATTTACAACAGAGTTTAGTAGCTGTAAGGCCCCCAGATGTACTTGTTGAACATTATAAGAGCACATCAAAAGAACATGACACAATAGCTGTGAAGATTTCAACTAGCTGCAGAGTGGTGGGAAAATATACAGATATTTACAATGACTGAATTCAGAGGCAGAAAGTCCCTGTGATGTACATGTGTACATGTGGTCATTATAAGAGTACAGTACATCAATGAAGAACTTTTAGCTTTCATTATTGTGTTCATTTCCTATTGTAGCTGAATAAGCTGTGAGTCTGACCTCGAAATCAAGCCACGTCGAGACTTAAGACAAAATGCTGTTTGCATTCAAATAGAAGGGGTACTTTTCCTTTGTTTAACTTAGTTTTGGGGTTATACTGCAAATTGACGAAGATTGTAATGAGATTCAGAAGAGTGTTGAAGTTCAAGTTTTTGCTAGAACTGATAGTTCTGATGGAACAGTAGCAAGTGGAAGAACATGTGTGATGTCTGGCTTAGTATTTGCAATAAAACCTTTCCTTGAATTGCCACAATTCACTCTGACTCTAATGGACAAATGAAGAGCTAAATACCAGTAGCGTAAAGAATTTGGAAAATTAAACTCTATGAAAACCACTGGTTCTTCTCATCTGGGCATTTAGCTACTTCATGTATGCCCAATATGCATATTGGGGCTGCAACTTTTCCTGGTGGGATTCCTATATTTACCAAAATAGGAGAGCTGGGGTTCTAGTTGTAAAATCCTAGTGAGACCTCTATTTGTGGAATGAGAAAAGCACTGGAACTCTGTAAGGTCAAGGTTGTTTTCTGACATTCATTTTTGTGAAAATACAAAAAAAGCAGTAAGCAAATACTACACAATACATGACATTACTACAAATATGTAGGTAAATAAAAAAACAATAAACTTTCAATCCTATCAATGGATTGTTGTAACAAAGCTAGAAAAAGTGAGCGGTTATATTACGAAAATCCATCTGTCTAAAAATAGATGTGCTCACATGTTATGGTTGTGTTGATTCAGTCGGAAATAGTTGTTCTAGTTCGGTCATTTATCAACATTAATGCTTCCGTGTGTTGTCTATGAATAGGCAGAGTAGTGTTTAATTGGCAACAATGAAATTAGGATGAACAGTATGGTATGAAGTTACCTGTGCCTTTGCTCCATGTACATGTTACATGTGGTTGTTTCAAAGTAATTTAGAAGCCTTTTTGACTGCCATTTTATACAGTATTTTCAGAAAGCAAAATTTTAAGTGGTGTTTATTAAGCATTTTGCCAACTTAAAAGATTATAACCTCATTACTCCTATTAGGTAAAATTAATTATGATGTGATCTTTTATAGTCATATGGCAATAATACACTGCATGTATCTCCATCAAAACACACACTTTCAAGTATGAATACAATGGGCATTAATATAATAATTCTGATACAGGTACAAAATATGTTTATAATAAACATATAATATAGATTTTTCAACTGTAAAATAAAGTATTGCTTAAAACCAATGTTAAAATGGATACTGAGAAATAGAGGACATAATTCAAATAAGAGAAAGAAA